>LYNE01001368.1:53223-73264 GCA_001662545.1 Rosa x damascena | reverse complement strand
GCTGCAGCCTCACTCAGGCCTTGACGACTGCGCGAATTGGGTCAGAAGGAGGCCGGAAGCATCCTAGACGGCTTCTGGACAGCAATCGAGGTCAGAGGAGGTCGACGTTGCAGGTTTCTGGGTAGCAACCTCACCTGCAACTGCAACCTGACCAGCAACGCTGCAACCTCGTCGCCGGCGACTCCACCTGACTGCAGACTGGTCCGTCCGACCCCTAGCCTCCCTCCGGCGACTGGCACCGCACCGTCATGGCATGAGTTGGGCTGCAGCGCCGTCGTCCGCACTTTAACGGAAGTGCGGACATCCTCTCTCGATCCGCTCCGTGTGTGTGTGTGTGTGTGTGTGTGTGTCTCTTTTGCTTCCTGACACATACATGTTGCTTACTACTGAACAGCTGCCTTGTGCAATTGACATTTGATTTTTCAGTCCCAAAAAGAAATTACATTGGATTTTATAAAAATAAAGAAATGAAGCTGTTTGAGAAAATCTGTGGTGCCTTAAAAGACTGGTCATTATACTTTTGCAAGTTATCTTCTGGTAGTCGATGAATTGTGTTGAGTCGTGCTCAATTGTCATTAATTTTAAATTGAAAGATGAAAAATAATGAGATAAATAAACTCATTTAAACTTACCTCATATTTTTTTCACCATTAGATTTAATTGAATAATAGTTGAGTATAGAGGAGCTGGATCCCTGACGGAATACGCAATCAACTAACCACCGTCGTGGAATTGTAATTTCGCTCTTTGTGAATACAATTATGTCCGTTGTTAAACAAAATGAATGTGTCAAGATAGTTAGAATTTATATAAATAGTGTTACGAATTCATTTTTGTTATTTATTTATTTTTTTGTTCAGGTTGGCTTGGGCTTGTGCACTTTCAGTTCATATGGTAGTATGATGGACTTGGGATGGTCACTTAGTTCACATGTAGACATATAACTGAATTTAATGGAGATTTCAACTGTTAGTAGATTATATTCGGTTAGGGATTCAAAGGCATTGCTACCGAGTACATTCCACCACTACGTGCAGGGACAGAATCAGAACGTAAAACTTCGGGTGTCACCGGAGGGGGCAATGTATTTCCGCCCCTGACCAGGTCAATTCGTGTAGCTCTATATCAGTATTTTGTTATTGAAATGCACCTGACGCGCTTGAAGTCTAAGAGAGTTGCTTTCAACCATCTAGAGAAGCGTCATTAAACTTCGTCGCCGAACGGGAACTTTCCTTTCATGGAGTACAGGAGCAAGGCTTATGGGTTTGATAAGGATTAGAGTTGGCAAAGGGTGAGACTGTTGGCAAAGGGTGATAGGGAGTACAGGAGCAAGGCTTATGGGTTTGATAATAGCATAAGGTTGAGGCATATAAACACTGCACTTAAGGGTAAATTTCGCCTCTTGGAGACAATGTCTATATGTATCAGATTTGTGGCGCTCCACCCTCTCGGATACAACAACCGTTAATCCTTATAAGTGTACACTCGCAATAATGTAACGCCCCAAGCTGCACCTCACCAGCCTAAACTCATTACAATGCCGCGAGTCTCTAAAACATAAACCGAACTCTAGATTTACATCCTAGAGAACTGTTAGGCATTTTGTTCGAAAACTTTTTTAAAAACACAGCGGAAGCTACAAATACTTTTGAGGTGAAAATCTTTAAATCACTAGTATTTATTTCCTTCATCCAGAACTTAAAATGAAGACTCACACGAGATATACGAATCTCAAGAAATGAGAATTCATCTAATTTTGACACAAGGCTATCAACAAGTCCCGGAACATGAATTTCGAGAAAAAGAATTTAGAATAAAGTTCAAACGATGGTTTACCGAACTTGTTCCGCACACCCAGCTCCGTCTGCTCTTATCCTGTCACCAGTGCCCAGTAACTGCATTCACACCGTTGTAAGGGGTGAGCTTTCGTCCTCACTGCTCAACAGGAACTCTACCTCAACTAGACTTAAAACCAGTAAACGAATGTTTGGGCTGCCCAGTATGAAAACATATTTAAACCACATATTTAAAGGAACGACAACTTTATAATGTTTTTCAACTTGAAAACTGATGCATGATGCTTAAACAAATACGGCGCCAAATCCAAGTATTACCTGATGGCTGGTCCCATAGACCCACTACACGACCTTACCTCAAATTAGTTTATAACCAGATAAGCGTAGCGAGAGTGTCCGCTACCTAGCTACACACACGTACCGAGTCCGTGATTACGAGTACTCGGACGACAGGCATAGCTAACCCTCCAGAGGTTTAGGGAATCGAACCCAAGGAAGTCGGTGCCCCTTTCGCTCTCAAGCCATCACATTTCTCACAATTTGGTTAGTATGCATTGCATTTTTAACATAACCAAACCATGCCACCAAACATGCATCATTTTAACACAATATATAAGAGAACAACTAACCGAGGAGAGTCCTGAATCCCTGCCTGGATTCCGTTGCTTTCTCTCACGTACTCCGAGAGTCACGAACCTTCTGTTACTCGGGTAACTGGAGTTCTAGATTCCGACATTCCGACCGTTAATATCTCATTGAACAATTATATGAAATATTGACGATTAATAAATCGTCCAACCAACCTTTCCTGGTTTGACAAGGATTGACCACGGTTTGCCCATATTTGACTAACGTTTCTTAGTTTGACCAGTTTGACCAATGTGTGACCAATTTTGGTAGGTTCGACAATCAACTTAAATCATCGAACATTCACTTGAAATTATAGTACCGATCAAACATATTTTGAGCGCACCCGATTCAGTAAGGCCACCCAACATTTTTCCAACTTAATTACGACTCAATATACATACTCTAGACACCCATAATTAAAACTTAATATTTTCCAAACTTTTCACAAACATCTAAATTCTCATCTACATAACCATTTCAAATAACCTGCCTTAGCAACCAACGAGACATTAACTTGCAAAACCAGAACAATCTCAATTCACCAAACCACACAACTTCATCAACAATATTCTCACCAATAACTTGTCCATCACCAATAACCAATTTCAGTCAATATCCCATTCAACACTACTCGAACAATTTCTCAAAACAGACACAAAACAAGAAACAATTCCTTCTAGAACTTCGAATTTACCTTCAACAAGTCCGATTTGCAGTCTGGGTTTGAACTCCCTCGCAGCAGTTTTCTGAAAACTAGAGGGAGAACTCGGTGATGAACTGGTATCCAAGCCTCACTGTGCACAACCCAGAAATCTTCAAAGTTTAACTTCCACTCAAGGTCAGGCCTCGTCCAAGGAAGCAGTCGAACCAGAAACCAAGCCCAGACGCGGCGGAAAAGTCGTCGGTGTAGCAACAGCGTCGAACCCGAGCTAACCCAGAAACCCAAATCAGCCAAACTCCATCAATTTCAAAGACTAATTAATCTAACATGTAGAGAAAGGCGAAATGAGGAATTTCTATACCCAATGCTGCCCAGACGGTGGCTGGAAATTGCTAAACTTCGCCGGAGCAGTCAGATCTTCTCATTGTCGTTTCTCCCTCCTCGTCCGGTGCATGGGCGATCGAAGCCCACAGGAGTCATGGTGACGACAAGAGGAAGAGATCGGTGGTAGTGAGTCGTCGATCGGTGGCCGGACGGCGTCACTCCGGTTGGGTTTCTCTCTTAGGGCCGCGGCTGTGTCCGGGTCAGAGAGCACCGAGCGCTCTCTCACTCTCTCGAATTTTCCTGTGTCTTCCCACTGTTCACACACACATATAGATGTGTCCAATTAATGATGGAAGGCTAGGATCAAGCGGTGGAGATGGTGGATGGCTAGGATTGCTCCACGTGCTTTCTATTTCTTGAATTAATTTCCAAAATCCCAAAACTTCGAACAGCCACGATAAATAGCTCAAGTATCCGTAAAATCTCCCAAAAATTTTCATGAACTCATTGTGTTGTGTACTTTATTATCCAACTCTCGAATTGAGGTTTTCACTTTATAAAAATTTCTGAAAATATTCTCGAGCAACTTAACGTTTATCGATATCGTTGAACAATTTGTCACACGATCCCCCCTTAAGCTCGATACATTTTTCTAGGGCTCACAGTTCCACCCCCCTTAAATAAATTTTGTCCTCGAAATTTCATGATTGGTCAAATGGTCAACAATACTTCACTTTTCATGTCGGACTCCAATACCCATAACCTTTCAAATTTCGGATTTCTTATGGTACAAATCGACTATTTCTAGTCATACATATCAACACCAGAGCTAACATTTCTCTTGACCTAGTGTTCCTCATTTATCACCCACAAGATACACTTCGCTCCGTCTAATTTTATTCTTCTGTACCCACAAAACTTTTCTTATAATAACGGAACTGAGTAAATGATACTCTCCTCGTAGCACTGCCATACTTGGCATTTTTATAAACGATTTAGGTCTAGAAAATAAAAATGGTAACTACTAACCTCATTACCCCACACAAAACTACCACAGTTGGCCACTCATGTCTTCCTTCAATTCCCGCTCATTTCAAATACAATGTTCCGGGAATTGCAATTTCTCAAAGACATACTCAACTACTCGTAGTCGAACACAACTACCCATAGGTAAAATTATGTTCCTCACGCGGGACCCACGTCAACTATGAAGAACAAGTCGACGTTGTTGTTGTGATCTGTAGCTTTGACGACCATTATCATATAATGGAATACACTCTCTGTTTTTTTTTTCTTTTTCTTTTTCTTTTTTTAAAAGAGGATCAAAGGATTTCACTCCTACCCCCATGGTGACTCGAACCCATGACTTCGTACATAGGTAGTGGGTGCTCTAATCACTGAGCTAACACCACATCGTCACTAACATGAAATTCGCAATTCGCCATGGAAGAGGTCACTATCCTCAGAAGGACAAACACAGGCGATGTTGGCTGAGCATCCGTCTTTCTAATCAAGCTATACAAAAAAAGCATGACAGAACCTAACAGCAGCCTTCTAAAAGTTATTCCACGAATCTCCACGTGACGACACTTTTCTCGTAGTGCACTCGAGTTCGTTACAGATTCGTTTATAACCGCCACCTTGGCTACTGCATCCATTCCACGAACTCAGAGGTGAAGTACTCCTTCCAACCATGCGGACGACAGACGCTGTGTTAACAACATCGAATCATGTTGCCATTCTCGCAACAACTACGTGCCAATGAGTTTTTGGACACTAGTTTGTTGAATCGTCCTTCTGCTGCAACAACTCTTTCCATTTTATTCATGTTTAATTATTAAATTTTCGTCCACTCACACGTTTTAAATGCTTTCCCCTTGGGCCCTTCGGTTTCAAATGCCCAGTTCACAGCGTTGCTGCTCGACACCTTAGGAGTGAGCCATAGTGACTGCATCTGCTTCCGTCTTCTCATATAGTAGGTTACCTGTTTAACCTACTAAATCTTATATCGATTTCTGTTTTTAGATTGCTTTGATTACTATGGGAATTGTGACCCAGACTTGTAATGAATTATATTTAAGGTCTATGACCTAACTTTGGTGAATTGTTGTATTTTAATTATGGAGCTTCGTTGGACTTTAAGTATTTGAAATACTATTATTATCTTTGATTTTGAGTTGGTTCGAACATGGGAGCAGGGTGGCTCCAGGAGGATATGGTTGGGTTATTAGAAGTGTTTTTGGTTTCTTACAGGTTTGGGTTGCCCACTTTTAGGGGAGGTTCTGACAAAAATTTTTGGTAAAATCTTCTTTAAAAGTGGGTCATGCAGGGCCACTTCAGATTTCTAGGTGAAATCCTGAGCGGGCCTTGTCAAATAGGATGGACTTCCTCTTGTTTACTGTTTGCCCCGAGTATAAGGCATACTCCTCCATGAAGGAGACCAGATTCTGGAGGTGTCTTGGACGCCCTTGTAGAAAGACCATTACATCATCAGCAAACAACACATGTGAAAGAGGAATGACACCTAGAGGCGCAAATATACGCTTGATTTTGTTACGATCAACCAGAGAAGCAATGCCTCTACTTAGGACCTCCTCCGCTAGGTAGAAAAGTATTGGCGATAAAGGGTCACCCTGACGGACTCCCCTAGAGCAATTGAAAAGTATCCCTTACCATTCACATTTACAGAAATAAAAGTTGAACTTAAAATGTTACACACGTACCCGACAAAAGTAGAACTGAACCCAAAGGCACTGAGAACTCTCAATAAAAAGTCCTAATCGAGAGTATCTAAAGCTTTTCGGAAGTCAAACTTAATTGCAACATTGCCAAATTTGCATTTACTGTCAAGAAGATTCACACACTCTGAGGTTTGGGAGATTGGGTCCACAATAGTGCGACCACTGATGAAAGCGCTTTGACTTGGGGAGATTATCCTTGAAGCAATACTTCCCAAATGATCTGCAAGAATTTTTGTAATTATTTTAAATACAAAATTGGCCAAGGCAATAGGCATGTAGTCCGATATACTCTCTGCCTCCTCAAGCTTTGGAATGAGAATGGTAACATTAGAATTGAAATGTGGCATGATGAACCCATTTTGAAAGAAACCCTATATTGTTGAAACTACATCAAGCCCCACCACCGACCAACAAAAAGTGAAGAATCTACCCGTATAGCGATCAGGTCCCGGGGCACTGAGACCATCCATACATCTGACTGTGGCAAATATTTCATCACAGGTAGGAATTTTGAGTAAAGATGCGTTGTCAGCATCAGTGACTAAATGAGGAATAGTGCGTTCAACAAGCCCGTGTTCACAACATTAGGGTCCCTTGTGATAGTCTTTTCAAAGTGTTGCACCACATGAGCTTTGATTTCCGCCATATCAGTGAGTACATCTTGGTCAACCTTGAGCGAGGTGATGGACTTGTTAAGGCGCCTGAACTTGACCATATTGTCTAGAAATGAAGTGTTTCTGTCTCCATCTTTTAACCACCTAATTCTTGATTGATCTTAAAGAAAAGCTGCTTGGAAAGAGAGGTCAGAGACATACCTTGAATGGGCCTCATCCTCCCTTAAGAATCTTTCATCTGAAGGACCAAGCCTTGAAATTTCCTCTTATATCGCAACCAGATTCACTTTCGAAGTTCTAACCCTTACGTGAACCTCACCAAAGGAGTTTTTGCTCCAAGACCTAAGCATAGACTTCAGGGATCTGAGATAGGAAAAACTTAGGGCAACCAAAGAAGTGAAATGTGCCCAAAACTCTCTGACGAGATCAAGGAAATTGGGCACCTGTAGCCAGAAACTTTGGAAATGAAAGGGAGCTCTAAGTACTCTGCCAAGCTTCAAGCAGGTCAACAAAATTGGACAATGATCCGAGGTTGCTTTAGTGAGGGTGCAACACTCCATGACTACCCATGAATTAAACCAACTCAAGTTTCCAAAAGCTCTATCCAGCCGCACATCGGTATGCCAGTTAGTCCATGTATAAGCTAGGCCTTTAGTGGGAATGTCAATCAAGTCACGACAAGAACTTGCACTTGGTGGGTTTCCAACGCATTTTTCATGAGCGCCCAGAAAACAATTAAAGTCACCAAAGACTACCCAAGGCCCATGAACAAGACTTGCACTGATATCTACTAGCTCAGACTAGAGCTGCTTTCTTCCGGCCAGATTGGTCAACCCTAAACAAATAAAGGTTTGTGTGCACGTACCATATTTATTAAAGCCCGTTGTGTGTCACAATTTGCAACACCATGAGCATTCCAGAATAAAAATTTCATTAGAAAGCCTTGTGCTTAGCACCCTTCTGCACGAGTGCCCGCTTGATACTATGATCAGAAATACCCTGCCTTTCCTTTACTTTAGCTTTTACAGTAGACTTTTGAAGCTTCTTGGACTTTTTAGATATGACTGGAGTAAATTCACCCTCCTTACGCACCTCCAGTAACATATCTTCCGAAGCCCTAGTCTATTCCACAGAGGTAGAGGCCAGGCTATCTGGGGGTGCTTGTGGTGAGTGCACCTTTGAGAAACCAGGGGGAACTGAAGCCATGGAAGAAGTTGTATCCTAACTAGTTGGAGCCAAAATTGGACCCGCCTGCACCTCTCCCGGTGCAATCACAGAGTCTCCTGAGACAATGGGAGCAATCACCGAAGCATCCTCTGCTTGAATAAAGGGAACAGATTCCAAAGCCTCCTATACCTCCAATTCTTTCACCAACTGATTCTCCATCATGTTGTTGTGATTCGGCACTAGTACAGGGTCCATAATAGTCCTCTTTGATCTCTGCCTCTAATTTAACAAATTAAACCGAAAACATAAAGTTGTGTTCATGGTTACACTTTTGAATTCTTCAAGGATGCAAGAAGCTTCAAAGGTGGTGGAATGGATGATGGCTCACGGTAAGGATGCTTGAATGGAGATGGAGATGCTTCACGGTCTTTAACTTTGGAGATTGAATGATTGCCGAAACTTTAGAGAACAAGGGGACATGTTTGTGGTATTTGATTCTGAATTTTGTGGTGAAACATCTTCACAAAGGTCCCTATATATAGTGCACGGCAACCCTAGGGTTTCCTAGGATTTCTCTTCTTGATTGCATCATTCGGCCAATGAGAAAATTCCGTGAAAATTGGAGAAAAAGTTATCTTCTTCTTTGTCGAAATCTTCCATGCATCTTCCCTTAATTTGGTCTTCATTCAACTCGTATGTAATCAGGAAACATGAATTAATATTTATTCTCTTTATTTTCTTTTCCAAAAATCACACGAATTAGATTTTCTCCAACACTCTCCCTTTTTAAACTCTTGCCGAAATCTTTTCTTTATTCCCTTTATTTCTCACTAGAAAAGTAATATTAATGGGCCAAGATTTCCTCCAAGACGTCAAGAATGATCTAGAGACTCATGTGCAAGTCACATGCTTCAATCTTTGGGTCAGACTTCTCAATTGGACATTTCGAAACCCATCTTCATTTGTGACGCAATATCGCTTCTTCTAAAACATTCTTGAACTATATTGAGTCACCTTGAAGCCACAACATCTCCTAGACTTCCCAGATCTCCTAGTACTATCAGGACTCCTAATGTGATCAGGTTTCCTAGTTCAACTGGGACTATATCATTTCTCATTTCCGAACATTATTTTTCCAAGCTCATTCTTAGTTGACATAGGATTCCTACTTCAACTAGGATTCATTTTCCTGTAGAACTGGGAAAACATCATTTTTCCATTTCTTATCATTTATGCACATATAACTCCTTGCCTTCTAATTTTAGACTCAAAAGTACCTAAAAACATAAAATAAGTTAGAAATGATACTTTTAAGGAAATAACTAAGTAAAATGTAGAAAGAAATGCCTTAAAATCGTAGTAAACATTAGTCTCATCATTTCAAATGCACAATTTGCAATGTTGATGTTCAACTTTAGGAGTTGAGGGTTAGCACCACTGCTGGTTACCCATTAACCTACTTGGTGTAGTTTCTTCATTAGATTGCTCTGCTAACCTGTGAGATTAATATTATTCTGTTGAGATTGTATTTTGTATTGGAGTTTATGTGATTTGGAGAGCAGGGTGGCACCAGGAGTTGAGGATGGTGTTTGATATTAGAAGTGTAAATGTGTTTCAATCGGTTTTGGTTCCACTTTTAGGGAAAGTTTTGCCGAATTTTGGGGTAAAATTTTCTTGAAAAGTCGACCCTGCAAGACCATCTTAGATTCAGGGTAAATTTCGGGGTGAGTCCTGTAATTCACATTGAACTCCAACTAAAATATAGGTGGATGATAGCCCTTAAATCTCAATAGGTAAATTACAATAGAAACTAAATGATGATAATCAGAGTATTCTATTTAAACTCAAAAACTGATAAGATAAAATTTAGTGACTAGTACTTCATCTGTAGCTCTCACCAAGCGGTCACTGAGTTAACAACACTCGTACCATTCACTAGGTGCTCACAGAAAGCTACTAGATCAACATCGCTCATAGCACCCATCAATGACCCTGAGTAATACTCATAGCACTTATCAACGACCATTAGGTTCAAGATAAAAACTAAAAAACAAACATAAAAAAATAAATAAAATCTCAAAACATAAACAAACCTATATAGGTCACCAGTACATCCCTTCTCTTCTGGTGCCACAATAACGATAAGGGCCACCAATACATCCCCTCTCTCCTAGTGTCTCATCTCCAGCCATGGCTACCAATACATCTCCTCTCTTTTAGTGCCATAAATTGAGACCACTAGTCCATCCCCTCTCTCTTAATGTCTCGTACATTAGAAGGCGAGACTGGTGTCCCTAAAACTACATGTGCTGCTTGAAACCACCATAGGAGGAAGAACAGTTCAGGTTGACCCATACGACACTGCAATCAGTTTTGGCTTCAAACCTCCTTCATCATTTCAAATCCATTCAGATCACCACTAAGGATCTCTAAAGGATCGAAGAAGAGGCAGTTCAAATGGTACTGATGGCAAGATGATTAGTGGCTGGACGGCTGATAAAAGTCCGGGTCAGGTCGAGTTTCTATTCTGGTCAAAGGACTTACCTGGGTCGATGTTTCTGGATGTCTATTGGTTTCTCCACTCTGTCCTCCCTTATTTTCCATTTCGGGAAGCTATTTATTGGGGAAGTTTTCCGAAAAGTAACCTAACTTCCTCAAAACATAACTCATTTGTACGGACTTGGACTTTGGTGTGCTTCGACGTCATCTATAACTTTCGTGAAGAAATTTTCATCAAAAAGTGAAATCGAAGAAAAAATCATACTCGGAGCTCTCCTAAATATTTGAAATGTAAGTGAAAAATTGAAATTTTTGTTGTTTCCAAATGACTATTAAATAGTAAATTTAGGTACGAGGCATAACATGCACTTCCAAGAACGCCACATGACTAGCTCCACCTACAATAATCTCCATCTTCCTTCTCATCATTCTTTCTCTAAATACAATGATGCCCATACCAAGATGCTAGCCCACTATATAAGGAGATTAATCATCTAACTAATATATTTGCATATACAGCATGTTGGGAGGAAATATTGATGGTTTTTAATGATGGTGAACAATAGCTAGCTTGACTATGAAAATCACCATATCTTGCTTGCTTAAGTCCTATATTCTATTCAAATTAGGTACTTTTGGCTTTGGGAGTTTAATTCTTTTTCTTGTCTTGAATTTGTTAATTATTGTAGATACCTCCACTAGTATGTAGAAATAACTATGTCACCAAGTAGATGTAACACCTTCTTAGGGGGCCCACAAGCCATGGAGGGGCCCAACAGCGACATGCATTCTGTAGCTCGACATTCAACCTACACCATGGTAGTCAGGCCAAGAGCTTGTCAGGAAGCCACCTTCCCAACCTTGCCAATAATGTGCCTACACAACATGCTTTGAAGACTAGATATAGGACTTCTTATCTCACATTGAAGAAAATGTAAAGGAGAGTGGCTCCCTTCCTTATAAAAGGGATCACTCCTCCCACTTAAATGCCCATCCCATTACAAGTTGCCTTTGTAATCAACTTGGGCCGCAAGGCCCAAACACATATAGTTGAATATTTCAAGTAGATGTAGTCTCCCTCAAAGTGGGAGATGAACCGCTATACTTCTTGTGTGTGTTTCTCTCTCTTTCTCTAACGTTAACTAGAGCCTTCGGTTTCTAACGTTAATATTGGCGTCGTCTGTGAGAAGCCGATATAATAGCTTCGTCACTTACCATGCGTTAAGTCAGTTTAACGAAGCTCAAAGAATTTTTCCTCTTCTTCTTTGAGTTATCTAATCTGTCACTCACTGAGCACTCACTTTTCTTTAATCGTCACTCAATCTTAGATGATCATTAACTCTATGTGCAAGCATAAACTTTGATCAAACTTCTTAGTGGCAACTTGTGCCTAATCACTTCTTGGCGGTTGTAAACAAACAAACAAACAAATTTACATTGATGGAGCAAACTTAACGAGCTCCAACACTCAAAATTTGATGCAGCTTTGCTTCTTGTCTCACCTCCAACACAAGAACCACTGCCATATATACTCTGGGCACCCATGAGGATAACTTAGCACCTCTCTTGTTGGCATCAAACTACTCTCACTTAAGCTCAGTCGATGTCAATTCAAGGCGGGTCAACGACACTATTTAACATACTTGAGCTTAGTCAACAACAATTCAATGATGGTCAACGCCAACTGAAAAATAAAAAAAAATAAAAAAAGTTGCCAATTCACTTTGGGCATCCAGAATATTGCTCTGGACACCCATTCATGTGACATGTTCGGCTATGACAGAACGTGTGCATCGGGCATTGATAGATCATTGTCTTTTGACTTCCTTTGTTGTCACACCCAACTTGATCCTTCTCCCCCGTCACATCCCTCCGTCAAGCCAGTAGCAACAGCACCAAACCATAACTTCAAGTCTTGCACCGCCAAGCTTCGTCTCTTTCATCAATACGAGTTGACGGCTGCCAATCACCAAGCACTTCGTCTCTGTCGTCAATACGGTATTGACACCTGCCAAGCTCTATGCTTCTGCTCTATCATGGAGTCCCTGCCAGAAAGCTTCACCAATTAGCTGCACCACCAAGAGGCAACCGCCAAGCGACAAAGCCAAGCTTACCGCCAACAATCATCCACCAGCGACAAATCTGGTCTTCATTGCCAGTGACAACTGTCATCCACTTCCTCCTCTTCTTAATGCAGCACCAAGCAATAACGTTAACCTAGACTAGCGGCCCATCAAGCTGTAATCGATGTAGCAGTCAGTTTTGATTTGGACATTTAATCAACTCCATCCCATCTCCGTCAAGGATCAACCTGTCAAGCTAGCATCGTCCGTCAATCACAGGTCATCATCGAGGTCATCATCAATGTTAAGCGCCAGCGGCAAAGTGCCAGAGCCAGAGACACGCCAACGCTTCTTGAAAAGGTTTGACGAAGCCTCATACTTTGATGGACACCCACTCCTCTTGAAGGAGTTCACTCTCCTTAACGGAGCTACCTCCTGCTATCAACAAGAGTTTTAATCACATAAGACTTCTCTTCTTAATGATTAATGTCACTAGATTCAATTCCAAGTAAAGCAGGACTCATCTTTCACTCACTACCTCGATCATCTCTTCGCCAAAATTACTCTGGGCACCCAGATTCATGATCAGCACCGTCCTTCTAGTGCCAGCGGTCAGTCAATCTTTGACGCTACATTTGGTTGGATGTTATCACCAATCATCATCAACGCCAAGGCATCCTGTCAAGGCGTCATGTAAAGCATCAAGCTACTCATCATCCTACCTCCGCTAAACAAAGCTCCTCCAAGAGCATCCACCAACAGCTAAGCAAGCCACTTGACTTTGCGCTGATGATAGAGCAACAGTTCAAAGCACTTGACTAACTAGATAAGTTTTCAAACTCATTCACATGAAGCCAAAACATGTCTTATATGCTTCTTATTATAATGGTCTGGATCATCTTACAATGCAATCATTGCATAGCTTCTAACAAATGTGATTCGCTATGCTGCAATATAGTATCCGCTATGCTTTGCTTACTAAGTGATATGCTATGCTTTATTATAGTGCCACCTATCAATGGCATAATACACTCATCAATACTGGGCACACATATATGTCTTGGTATCTGTTGTTAACATTAAATTCATGTCCATTGCTCTGGACACCCGGACATCCCATTTAGCCACCTAGAGATAAGCTTCTGGTGTTTTTATCTGTCTATGGTATAAATAGTTACGTGCCTGAATACAATCACAACTATTGCATGCAACTGACACTTCCTAGACCAAGCATGTCATCCAAGAAATTAAACACAAACCTTCTACCATATTTGTCTTCATTAGAAGACCAAGTTTACATTTAGCTACTGCTTGACATTTATGCTAGACACGTTCGATATAAGGATACCACAACCTGCCGGTGATCATTGCAAATACATATTCAGCCATGTTCCAATTATCATTGCAATTAAACGAATTATTCATATAATTCAAAAGGCATGCACGATACTTCTCAAACCTACATGCTATCTATATTCTTATTGCATTCACATAAAGCACATTTTTTCTATTAGCAACATGCACATGTAAATACATTTTATACATATGTATAGCATAAGCATCCGGGTTCAAGTCCTGAGTTCAAGTCACCATGTGAGTAGGAATAAAATCCTTTGATCCTCTTTATAAAATAGAAGAAAATATTAAAAAAAAATAGCACAAGCATATCACTTGTTAAAGCATGCTAGCTCATTGAAAACTCTATGCTCCTGTGACAAATTGAGGTTCAAATTGGAAGCGCACTTTATTAATATGCTTCCTTTACGTAATCTTCTCCTTATTTAGTGTTTGTACATGAACAAGTTCTTCATATTTAGTCAACTAAATCATGTGAATAAATCGCTAATCACGTATTTTGTTTTGACTTTGAGGAAATCAATGGAAAATATTCCTATGTAAGCAAGGTCAAGCAAACTATTGGTGATCACTAGCCGATCACCTCCCCAAGTGACGAAATCTTCAACTCCCTACTAAGATGCTTCGCCGGAGCAATGGAGCATCATGCTTGGACAACTCCAACATGATTTAGTACTTGTATTGATTCCAATTCCAACATATCTTCGGCATAAGATAAGTAACAATACCTCATTCTTTACGTTCTTGCAATTAGAGCTATTGCCATGCCTTAACATGCTTTTAATAACTTTTAAAGCATTCTTATAACACATATTATATGTTTTAGTAGCACACCTACTATGCTAAACAAACATGTCATGCTTTATACCTCAAAGAACCTTACCATGTTTATAACAATGCAAAAATATTATTAACAACTTTACTTCAAGTACATGCTATACACATATACCATGCTTTTATTTAATTGCAATTCAATTAAATAAACATGTGATGCTTATTTAGACAAATTATGCCATGCTTATTTGTCGTTGTTCATACAATTAGCAAAATTTACATGTACTCTATATGTAAACATATTGTCTAGCCTCCGGGCACCATATTTTATCAAACTCTCCCCACGGAAAAAAGACCTAAACAACTCTAGACTCCACGAGTCTATGGTCCATGACCAGCCGCCAAGCTGTAAGGCAACGCCTCACAATGATTATGACCACTACGCGACATTGCAGTCAAGCTTTTCTCCTCCAAGAAAGAGTAAAAGTACCGGTTAATACAGTCCACGGCAGCCATTGACCTGGCAGTTAACCCCCGATGCTTGGATATCAAAAGATTAGGTTCGTTATCTAACGCCTACTGCTTAAACGTAGCTCCCCTCATCAAACAATTTTCCGACCATACGGAGGTCTATAGCCAGGAGCGGGGGACTCCTTGGAGGGCCTAGCAGGGGCCCACCAGAAAGGGCAAAAGCGTTCACTCCAACATAATCCTAGGTGGACAACGCACTCGCACTAATTATGCTCGATATATGGCACAAAGCTACGCTTTGGTATCAACCCAGCAAGAAAACCCTCCTTGACTGGGGACTTCAGAGACTTGAACATACAGCCCAACATAATTAGCAACAGTTACACTCATGCCTCAAGGCATTAACTTCGACCTACCCGTTCCTCATGGCATCTTCGAGCTTTCACTCTTTTGCCTTCCCGGCAACCCCAAGCTTTCATGCTTTTGCTTTCCTGGCATGCATGAGCTATCATGCTCATGCCTTCCCAGCATCCCCGAGCTTCCCGTTCACGCCTTCTCAGCATCCCTGAGCTTTCATGCTCTTGCCTTCCCAGCAACCCCGAGCTTTACATTCATGCCTTCCCGGCATTCCCAAGCTTTACACTCATGTCTCTCCAACATAATACACATTAATAGAACATTGAATTCTTCTATCATTTGTCATTCGCAACAATCGAATTCTTTTCACGTTCCATTAATACAAGTGAAAAAACCAAACAAACACAAACATTTGCATATTCATCATTCATGAGTTACAAACTCTTGCCTTCACAGCACTCTTGTAACTTACACCTCACGGGGTAACCACGTCAATTCGACTTCGTTCGTTTTTCTTGCGCGCATCAAGCATTTATGCATCATATGCACTTCATATACTCATTTATCGTATGCTCACACAACCACGTGCATTCTCGAGCTCATAACCGATCATACTCAGCACCATTCACGTATATACATCATCATGTATCATGTGTCTCGTACATTCGTACATGCTAACACTTATCGGAGCAACTCACACCCGTTGACCAATACAACAAGCATTCTACATGTGCGCCTTTCTATCTTTGTTTTGCAGGTTAAAGAGTCCCTTCTTGCTTACTAAGTTCGGGGACTTGTAGGGATTGGGCGCCGCCCGGACATCACTTATGTTTGATGACATTATGTTTATAACTCCCCAACCAAGAAGCTCCTCTTACTTGGGGACTTGTAGATACCTCCACTAGTATAGAAAAATAACTATATCACCAAGCATATGTAACACCTCTTAGGGGGCCCTACAAGCCATGGTGGGCCCAACCGCGACATGCATTCTGTAGCCTGACATTTAACCTACACTTGATAGTGGGGCCAAGAGCTTGTCGGAAAGCCACCTTCCCAACCTTGCCAAAGTACCTCCACAACATGCTTTGAAGACTAGATATAGGACTTCTTGTCCCACATTAAAGAAAATGTAAAGGAGAGTGGCTCCCTTCCTTATAAAATGGACCACTCCTCCCACTTAAACGTCCTTCCTATTACAACTTGGGCCGCAAGGCCCAAACGCATATAGTTGAATATTTCAAGTGGATGTATGCTCCCCCAAAGTGGGAGATAAACCAGTATACTTCTTGTGTGTATCTCTTTCTCTTATTCTCTAATGTTAACTAGAGCCTTCAGTTTCTAACGTTAACAATTATTAAATGAAGGCTAACTTCAATTGGCAAATCAACCCACAAATGCTTAGTGATATTCCATGGTGGTGAAGAAAACAATAAAGGTCCATCTCGATGGTGAGAGGTTTTTGTTTTTGTTTAGGACTAAATACTGTTTAGTCCTTGAGCTTTTGACCATAAAACACTTCAGTCCCTGACCTTCTAATTTCACACGTTTAGTCCCTGTACTTCAAAATTTCAGACCAATAGGTTCTTGCCATCTAAAAGTCGCAGCGAAATGTTTATTATGCTCTCAGTTCTTTTTTTTTAATTAATTAATTATTTTATTTTTTTTGGAAAATGAATTTTTTTTCCCTTTCTTTCTTTCTGTTTGAAAAAAAAAAAAATTAAGAAAAAAGAATAAATAAATAAAAAGAAAGGAATAAATTTATTTTTTTTAAAAAGAACTGAGGGCATAATAGACATTTCGCTGCGACTTTTAGACAACAATGACCTATTGGTCTGAAATTTTGAAGTACAGGGACTAAACGTGTGAAATTAGAAGGTCAAGGACTAAAGTGTTTTATGATCAAAAGCTCAAGGATTAAACAGTATTTAGTTCTTTTGTTTATTTATTTATTTTAATTCATATATGGGTAAAATGGAGATTAAAATTGTACAAAAAATTGAGAAGTTCTAATTGTCTAAATACTAAATTAGGATGTCTGAATAAAACCACCCTTATTATAAATAATTTGGTTTCTTATATGATATATTCTTATAGTTTTAACTTCAATTTCGGAATCATAATATTCAAGTACCTCATTTAGTTCATCTCATCAATTATCTTATTATTACGCAATACAAACCCAAGAAAGTTGGTGAGGCTAACAAGTTAAGCTATCGGTATTAGATGAGTATTACTTTTCACAAAGAGAGAGAGGTGGTAAAGTAGTGGTGTTGATGTCGATGTTGGGAAACATGAAAGAGGCAGTGGTTAAAATTGGACATGAGTGACTTGTTGGGCACTTGAGTGTGGATGAGATTTGAGTTTTTAGTTCAAGGATAAAAGATTATTTATAAATTCTAGGAAAGAGAAAAATTTTCAAACAGTACCCGAACTAAGGCCGACTCCTAACTTCAGTACCCGACTATGCAAAACTACCACTTTGGTACCCCAAGTTGTAGCCCGACCCAAGAACGGTACACGCCGTTCATAACGGCGTTAAGAGCCTAGCCACGTGGCATATTTTGAGGGGTAATTCGGTCAAACTTTTTTTTTTACTTAATTAAAAAAAATTTATGAGATCAATTTTTTTTGTTTCTTTCTCCCTTCTGTTCTTCTCTTCAAGTACAAAGACTCTCTCCCCCCCCCCCAGTTCTTCTTTATTCCTTCACTCACTCTCTCTCTCTCTCTCCGCTCCCTCCCCCTCCCCCAAGTTCTTCTTTGTTCTTTACTTCACACACTCTCTCTCTTCCCCTCTCCTTCCCCTATGAGAGTAAAGTACAGTAGGAAAAGAAGAATAGAAGAGAGAGAAAGGGAATGAAAAGAGAAAAGGGGATCTGCAAAAGATAAGGGAAGAAGAAGAAGGGATCTGCAAAAGATAAGGGAAGAAGAAGAAGGAATCTGCAAAATAAGGTTTAGGTAACGAAATGACCCAAATACCCATCCAAATTTAGCATGTGGATTGTTAGTTAACACCGTCATGGACGGCGTGTATGAATGTTGGGTCGGATTTCAAACTTGGGGTACCAAAGTGATAGTTCTGTATAGTCGGGTACTAAAGTTAGGAGTCTGCCTAAATTTGGGTACTGTTTGAAACATTTTCTCTTTAGGAAATAAATTGGGAGTTCCAAGTACTAATATTGGAGATTTGAAGATATGAATAGAAACACTCTAAAGAAAAATATGTAAGGTAAATAAAGAAATTTAGTATCATGAATAGAACCAAATTAAAATTAATGTATAACCCAATAAATCATTTTCAAGAAAGAAATTCCACGCTAGAGATTTTTCTCTCTGCCTCATCGGTCTCAACACCATTCTTCCTTAACAATGGTCGTTAAGTTTTAGTTTGCTTGGTGGCGACGCTTGCTATCTCTAAGAAGGGAAAACATCATTTGATCCTCTCGGCAGTGCCGTCTCCATTCATCACTACGATGTGGGTTGGCTCATCTCAACAATCTTGAAGAAGGAAGTGGATCCCAAGGCTTTATGGGGATTATGGCCTCTATCTGGAGCTTCAAAAATTGTCTTTCGAAGAGAACAAGAAGATTGGTTTGTTTTCAAATTCTCTCAAGTGGAGGAGAAGAAGAAAATTGTTGAAGACGAATCATGCTTCTTTTGTAAGTCAATGTTGGTATTTTGGATTTTGGAGGATTGAATGATGCACGCTGATTCTTATTGCTACTGTTTTGGTGCGGTTGAGATATCTGGTTCTCACTAGCTTTACTACTAAAGGCCCAGCCGATATGATCGGATCAATGTTGGGGAGTGTGATTCAATTGGATAAACTGAAAATTTGTTGAGGCTTCATTGTTCGGTTTGATGTTTCTAAGTGCCTCCTAGTCTCAGGTTTAGTTGCACAAGCTGAGCGCCTTCAATGCTATGCCCAAAGAATTTTCTTTCACTATCTTAAGCATTCATGCAAAGCTATTAACTACTCAGTAGTAGCAGTTTCATTCCAAGCCACCGTCTGCTTTCCCAGCACCAATGATCACCTCCGCCGACTTTTCTGCACCTATCCTAATTGCTATGGTTAAGAGGACAACATCAATAGCGTTGGTGACCAATAGCAAGAGAACCAAGCAAATTCTTCCTATTATCTCATCTCTGATGCAGCTTGATTTTGAGCCTACTTTGGCTCTACCGTATCAGGTGTAATGCTAGATTTATCGGCTAAGACGTACAAGGTTGGGCGCCGTGTAGGTAGGAAATATCAACCTAGAATTGAAGGGGTTAAGCCTCGCAAACTAAAACTACCAACTTAGCGTAAAAAGCAAAGAAATAGTTATGTCATGCCCAGAGCTAGCTCAGAGGATGCGCAAAGTGTGCGATAGAACAGGACCTCCAGATTTTGGGGCCTTATATATACTTCTTTGTACATCTATATTATTTATGAAATGGCCCTCACTACTTGAAAGTTTTGTAGTTCAGTTGGCAATTAGCTCTCTTTCCAACTTAGTAGTACAAGTTTGATTCTCATCACAGCTGATTTGCTTTTTATTTCTTTTTTGGGCCCCTTTTCCTATCCCCATTTTCTTGTTCTTTTGGG
>LYNE01001368.1:9283-44570 GCA_001662545.1 Rosa x damascena | reverse complement strand
CCCCTCCCTCTTGTATCCTGCAGTTTCATTAATCAAGGTTTAAGGGCAGCCGCTCCAACCCCCTTTTAAAAAAAAAAGGACCCAGTGAATATATAAAGTAATAATTGATGAAATACATAAAAATATTATATATAAAAACTCAAAATACATAATAATTAAAGAACTCTTAACAATTTATATTTTCTCAATTTAACTAATTCTCAAAATATCCTTTTATAGTCCTTTGCTTTTTCCTTGTGTCTTAACCGAATTGAACTTCATCCTTAATTTATTGCAACACATGGACCATGTTTGATATATTATTTCTCATTTTGTAGCAAGTAGTTATTCTAAGTTATCATTGCTTGAAATGTCTCATCTGACAAACATTTGGTATAACATAATTGTCATCTAGATATTAATTATCTTTGATAGACAGCCTAATCAAATTAGATTATGTTATATAATTCAACTAAGAGTAACATAGAAATCTTTAAAGTAATAAATATTCGTTCATCGAAATTATTTATTTATCGATAATATAATGATCTCTCTAAAGTTATAATTTTTCGTAGTCAAACGTTGTTAATTTATAGAGGTTTTACTGTACTTGTGAAATATTGACGGAGGAGGATTCAGTGCACCAACGTGCACTTGCACCGACATAAATAGATGGTTAAATTATATTAAATACACTCTTAGGTTATTAATAAAAATATTAATTATAAATATCAATGGTTGAGATCAGCTTATAAGTGTTGGGTCATTTGCACCGTTGGTGCATAGAATAATTTCCATCTTGTTTAACCTTGGCTTTCTTGCTATGGGCGTGGTCAACTACTACTAGACCAACAATAAAGGCAATTAACTCCGTAGTTAATATGGCGACAAATATCGGTCATGAAAGCGACGATTAATACAGCCTTAGCTACAATAATTACTACGCACAATATTTACGACTATGAATGCGCAATGTATGACCTTCATAAATGTGTCATGATTAACCACTGTTATTGCAGCAATAATTATCATCATAAATGTGTAAGTAAATGCAGCCATAAAGGTGGGAATAATGGCAGCTTGTCCCCTAGGTAAGTCATTGCCTATATAAAAGCGGCCCGACGTCTAAGTAAATGTAGGGGTATAAAATTTTGGGCCTCCACCCATTAAGCCAAACTGGTCAAAGCCCAAAGTGACTAACAACTTGCTAAAGTGAAAGATAGCAAAAGATGATGAGATAGTGGAGAATGTGCAAACGCCACTACTCCCGCTACAACATAGAGTAAGGGCTAAGAACCATGAAGTGAAGACTGAGGAATAGATGACTATAAATCCTCAAGCTTATAGAGGAAGAAAGGAAAAAGAGAGAGCTAACAAGTATCAATCCAATTTCTTTTTATTCTTCTCAAATTGAAATTTACTTGGGCGTCAGAGTGTTTTTCTGTTTTGCAAGTCCCTTCTCCCCATAATCGATTACAAGAAGGATGTGTCTAGGGCTTCTCGAACATTGAAGGAGGGAGATTTTTGTTGGGTAATCTTTCTCCTGAATTTTTTTAGCACCAACAGTGGGCGCCGTCTGTGGAAACTGAGCAAAAAGCCTTAAAATTAGTCGAGGAGCCATGGATGCAGCCATGAAAGCTGGGGTGGGCTAAATTCCTCAACGATTGACAAGCTCAAATTTTCATTCCCTATTTTTTTTGTTTATTTTTTTTTTGACCTAATAGCATGTCTAATTAGCGTTATTCGTGAATAGGAACACCCCTAGAGCTAGGTGTAGCTCAGAAAAGTGAAAGACAGAGGCGTCACAGAGAGAGTGTGTGCACTACTACAGAAAATGCCTATAAGGACATTCGAAAAACGTCATTGAAAAGTTTAGATGACAGTCTAAAAAAAAAATCATCTATCAAAGAGTCATTGTGAGTCACTTACAAGGACATTTGAAAAACGTCCTCTAATGTTTACAAGGATGCTTGAAAAATGTCCTCTAATCTAATAAAAAACGTCTTCTAATGTATAATAGGACACTAAAAAAGTGTCCTTAAATCTCCTTAAAATGTCATCAAATGTTTATTAGGACACTGAAAAAGTGTCCTTAAATCTAAAAGGAAACGTCATTGTATCTATCATAGGACACAAAAAAAGAGAGTTCTTGTATCAATAAAAAGTGTCCTTAAAAAGAAAAGAAGACATTTACAAAGCATTATCAAATCCCAAAACAGATGTCCTTAGACATAAATGAAGACACTTATTATTGTAAGTTACAACTACAATATTCAACTAAACAATTCATAATTACAAGTTCATAACCTATTTATCTCATATGACAACAGACATGCAAAACTAGAGCTGATCCCCAACATCTTCATTCACTACCTGATGCAAATGCCAAAAAGGCAAGTATTTCAATATTCAAATGAAGCCATTCTTTAAGACAGGTGTATTAAGCATCATAGTATCAAATTAATAATGCATGCCTGATCTGCTACAATACCAAAGAAAAGAAAGACAAAAAAATGGAAACAACTTACTTCTTTTGTCAACTGGAAACAACTTACTTTGAGAAGCCTTTGATACACTATCAATAGCAGCCTACATATCTCCACTGCAACATAATTACAACCAATGAGAAATGGACGTTATTACACGATACATGGCACATGATTATTGAAAACTCATACGTACCAAGAAGTAACAAAGACGGGAAAAAACAAAAATAAATAAGCAAATAGAGAGAGATGGAAAAGTGAATAGCCAAAAAAAAAAAAAAAGTCTTGCAAACTTTTGGCTAGAATTTTAGTTTATGCATTAAACTATTGGAACAAAGATAGCAAAAGGTCATGCATACTTTTAGCCAGACTTTTAGTTCATGTGTCAGTAAGAAAGTGTCAACTTTTTTTTACATAAAGACATTCATAACAATAATGATGGGACTGGAAATGAGCAAAAAGAAGCACTAATGCAAGACTGAGCTCAAGTTTGTGATGCTTCGTTAGTTTACAATGGGGACGGGTAATACTTTCATGGTCTATAAGATTCAAACAAGGATATTCATAGTGATAAAATACAACACTGTAGCGATATAAACAAGCTGCAATTCCCAACCTACAACAAAGCTGCAGGAAAAATGAAATTAGGTAGAGATTATAGCAAATGTTCTGTTATGCTGCGATTTAGAATATATTATTCTCACATCAATATAGCAAAGACATTCACGAACAAGAACAAAATAGGTAACTCTAATGCATTTGTAAATGAAAAGAAAAAATAGTAACCCTTAGCATCCATTCCACTGTGAAATCCAAAATAAACAAAAATAACTTCTTCCTGGTAATCATATTATCATAAAGCTCTTACATGAAGTAACAAAGTCTTTACTCTTTAAGGTATATATGATCATGCAGTACCTCTGAACTCCACCAAATTTTCTAGGCTGTAATTGATTCCTCAAGGGCTCCTCCATTGAAAGCCCCATACACATACACTGCAAGTTCAAAGAAAAGAAAAAAATCATATAGTGCAGAACTTATCTATAGCTCAAAAATCACTTTTTTAAGTTGGAGGACCTAAGAACCAGATCTAGAGAGGTATTGCCATAGCCCATTGCCCATAACCAAATAGCCTACTGAAACGATTGCTAAACCAGAACAGCAGCGTGAGAGAGTGGTTCAATAAACATACAACGGATCAAGAAACTTTGGGGAGAAGTCTCCATATGGGTATCTAATTTCAAAAGAAATTGAGAGCGAGCGACAGAGAGCACAAGCCAAAATTTGAGAATGGTAAATTGAGGGCCTCCATGAATATTGATCACAAAAGAGAGCACTATGAAGACCGAGAAGATGTAGGGAGACGATCTGGTAACACCGTAACAGTCGTCGCAAATGAAAGGGGAGATAGAGAGTGTACTCTCTCTGTTTGTTGTTCTGTTTTGTTTCTGAAGGGTAGAAAGCGTCTATCTCTTTTTTTTTTCTCCTTTTAAGTTTCAGTTGTTTTGGGCCTAACGTCATTAAATGGGTTTCATGACACTAAAAATAAAAAGACAAAGACGTCCTTAAAAAAAAAAAAAACCGGGTGTCCAGAAATGTATTTTGTGTAGTAGTGGTGGTGAAGCCGTGAAGGACATGACCTTGAGGCACGAGTAGAGCGAATCGAGACCAAGCCGAACTGAAACATGACACTGGACGATGACGACGAACCGACATCGGAAACCCTTCAGGCTCCTATTTCTAGGGCACGACGCGAGCGGACTGATCTTGACCATTATTGAAAGCACGTTGAAAACAACTCAGTATCAACCAAGCGACTCACCGTCCCTGAGTACGCAACAAATGATATGGCCAAGGGCAGATGCTAAGGACGTGTCGAGTGAACTGGAGTAGGAAACCTACCACTTCCAAATAAGAATCTATTTTGTTTTACCTACCTAGATATGTACATATATGCATGATTTCTGCTCTTTAATTAGGGGTGGGTTCGGTTCGGTACCGGACCTTGAAGCCCAACACCACCTATTGTACCAAACTAAGTTGGTACACAAAATAGCCTACCATTACCGGCCACAGAAGTCGGTATACCGAGATCTCGGTTGGTTGGGCCTCATACCAAGTTTAAGATTGGGCCAGATTTTAGCTACAGCCCAACTAAAATTTTAAAAGCCCAAACCTGTCAGCAAATGAAAAACTGCAATCCTCACATCAATTTAAAGGCCCAACCTGCAAATGAAAAATAAGCTAAAAACTCTCATACATCAACTTCACTACTTGAGTTCATCACTTCAGTTCATCCCCTTCATCACTCCATAGTTCATACAAATTTTAAGTCAATAATTCATAGTTCACAGTTCACACTTCACACAAATGAATCAAAATATCAAATGATACAATAACTAAGTGCAATAGTTGAAAACAAAGTGTTCAAGGACTCAAAGTTCATCTCATCATCACTTCATATTTGCTTACTGCCTTGTTGAGTTGCTGTGCCCCCTCAAATTCAGTTTCTGCAAATTCACACTTCATACTCAGTTTCTACAATTTCAGTTTTGTTGAAAATAGATTTACTGTAAACTCCTGCTTCTGAAGCAAGCTTTGGATAATGCCGAAACCCAGAAAACTAATAAACTATTTTTCCCATCTTTCAA
Organism: Rosa x damascena; assembly: GCA_001662545.1. Lineage (NCBI taxonomy): Eukaryota > Viridiplantae > Streptophyta > Magnoliopsida > Rosales > Rosaceae > Rosa > Rosa x damascena. The sequence continues at coordinate 39,454 of LYNE01001368.1, read as the reverse complement.
AAGCAATACTCTCCATTTGATTTCTCAATTAATCTACAAATGCCTCATATAATGAAATGCATAGCTTAAGAGTTAAGAGTTACTGGGATTTCATAAACACCATCCAAATTCATCTTCATACAGGAATAATTCTAAGTTTCTAACTATATCCAAATCGAAGATATATGCTATCATTACATTCATGGAGGCTTGGAGCAACTTAGAAACACAAAAAGCATAAAACTTTAATCAATTCTGATAAAAACACCAAGGTCTAGTATATTTCAACATTACAAGTAACAACAAAACCAAGATTCTGGATTAGAAACTCCAACAAAGCATGTCAGACCAAACAAGAAAAGCAACAAAAGGAAAACGAAAAACCTACCAGATTTTGGGTCTGCATGGTCTGCAGTCTGCACCTACCAGATTCAAACTTTGCCTTCTTCTCCCTCAAAGATCAAACTTAGTCCTCGATCCTCCTGTTCCTCCAAGCACAAAAGGAAAACCATGAAAACACAGAATAAATTGGTAAATCTCAACAATCCAAAGCTTCCAATCACTAAAATTGAAAACAATCGAAGGTCATACTCACCAGCAGCAATTGTTTGAAAGATTCGATTGATCTTCAAAGAGATTGAGACTTTTAGAGGCTCAGAGCCTTGCTCAGGTGAGAGAGAGAGAGAGAGAGAGAGAGAGAGAGAGAGAGAGAGAGAGAGAGAGAGAGAGAGAGAGAGAGAGAGAGAGAGAGAGAGAGAGAGAGAGACCGTGAGAGGGACTGAGGGATTAGGGTTTGGAAACTTTTAATCTAACGGTTGTTAGTTAATATAAATTAAAACTGAAGAAAATCAACGGCTATGATTGATAATATAAGAAATATTTAAAATAAATAAATATTATATTAAATACTTGGTACGGTATGGTATACCGTATTTATGTAAGAATCAATACCAGTACCGTACCAGTTACGAGATCTTGGTTCGGTTATACCGTACCACAACTTCGGTTACCGAAAATCTTGGTTTGGGACGGACTCGGTTGGCTGGTTTCGCTCGGGAGAATTTGCTAGCCCTATCTTTAATTGTTGGATGTCGCAGTCCTTTTAATGATAAATTTATGAAATTTAACCCAAATGATTTAAAGTTAAGCCAACTTATACATTGTTATTGTATAATTGAGAAACTTTACTGGGGAAGCTACGTGTGCACAAACCAACATAATTACATCGGGATTACCAAGTTTTTTCCTTCAAAAGGGTGAAATTCGTTTTCACAGGTTTGGTAGGTTGAGAGAATGCCGGTTTTTAACATATGATATTGATAGGAGCATTTTAATGCGACGTTTTAACTGTTATTTCCTCGTATTTACTTAGTTATTCCCTTAAATGAATCCTTTTAGTTTAGGAAAGTTTCTTTTTCCAGTTTTTAGCAAGTTTCCATTTTAGTTTAGGAAAGTTTCCATTTCTCACTTTTCGATAGTTTCTATTTTTCATTTTTGGAAAGTTTCTATTTTTCGTTCTAGGAAAGTTTCTATTTTTAGTAATAGTTTCTATTTTCAGGTCCTTGGAGCTCAAAAGTGGAAATGAACTCACGAAAGGAAAGAGGAGCTAGCAAACGTTAAGAGGTGTGAAGATGAGACACAAAGGGCTACACAAATGAGCAGAAATGAAGAAATAAGTTTTCCTGTTCCAACCAGGAAACCTTGTGCAAAAGAGGAAAGTGTACCAAGCAAGATTCCGAAGCTAACCAAGAAACTTGACGGAAATAATGAAGAAATGGCGTTGGAAGATGACATGGCTTGAAGATAACGCAACAAGGCCCAAGAACTCTATGGATTAACTTGGATTTTCGGCAAAATGGATAAAAGCCCATAAAAGCCCATTGGATTCTAGGGTTTGTGACGCAATGAGACATGTTTGGAGGGTTTGCCGTGAAATACTAAGCGGAGGAGAGAGAGTTGGCGTGAAAATCAAGTAGAGAATAAAGAGATTTTGATGGAGATATTCAAAGGAGAGTTTTAAGGAAAGAAGAAGTGTGTGCAACAAGAAAAGGTTCAAAACAAGTCTAGATTCGTCCCCTATTTTCTCTAAATATATTGTTGCCGAAATTGGTGAAGAAAATCAGAATATATCTCTATATATTTCGGCAATAATATATATTTAAGGGATCTAGACTTATTTTGGAGAGTTTTGATTGGTTGGATAACACACTAGGACTTACTTGGCAAATTATCATTGGTGGAAGCTATGTGGAATTATTAAATTAATTCCATGGAAAATAAAGAAGGAATAAACGGCTTGGAGACCAAGTTTGCCGTTCCCTATATATACTCCTCTCTAGTTGACGTTTGAGACACCTTAGAATTCAGAAAAATTACTCTCTCCATAACGTGAAAGCTCTCTCTACTCTCTAGTTCATCTTCTGCGATTTCAAGCAAGGGAAGAAGAAGCCGTGAGCGTCCCTCCATAATTCACCTTGAAGCTGTGAAGTTTTGAAGCTTGCTTTCGAGATTCATTAGTTCATCATTCAAGTTCTTCATCACCATCTCCATTCACGGTGTAATTCAACCTTCTTTCTTGTAATCACTTTTGATTTCCCTTGTTTGATTCGTATGAATTTGTTCTAGTTAACAATAATGCTTGAACAAAGTTTAATTCTAAAATTTTATGATTGAATGAAGATTTCGATTCTTATGATTGTGATTCTATAGTTGCTTTTGTGAGATTGTTCAATTAAATTTGCTTAATTGATTGATATCTTTTATGTGTTTATCTTATTTGGTTCGAAACATCTAGGGTTTGCATGTAATTGGTGCTAGATTTAAGTTTATGATTCACCTAATAGTTTTGTGAACTTGAATCAAAAGTAGTAAAGGTTTTGGACAAGAATCAAATTTAATTGAAAAGGATTGCAATTAGATGAACTTATTCATACTAAGTTGTGCACTTAAGTTGATAACCTTTTTCTTTGTTTATTGCGTTGAACATGTTTTGAGTTGCTAGCTTTCTAGACTTTGATTGCATGTTTGATAGGATTGATCTTTGTGCTTTCACATCGAGACTCCCTGTTCCCTTACCTAAATGTTGAAAATAATTGTAAATAAAAGAAAAGAAAAGAAATACTTGTACATATTTTTCGTGAAAAATGGGTTATGAGAGTAAGAGTTTTATTATGAGTTTTTGACCATAACAGAATAGGTGAAGGACTTTGTCTTTAACATTAGTCATCCACCCTTCTCTTTCGTGTGGCGCACCTTAGTAGCACAGGGTGTCTAGGTTGATTGGATATGAGAAGTGCTCGCAAAGGGTCTCGTCCCCTGCTAAACAAGTGGGCTGAGCTCCGCCAAAATCGTTCCTTTACTACCTGGCTCTGTGTGAAAAGAGTTACCAAAAGATTGAGGAGGGCGACTAGTATTAAGGATCGAGCCCTTGGGCCGCATGTCTAAACTTTGGTTAAGAGCTTATAATAGGATTCAAGCTTTTATTAATTATTTATTTCACCCTAAATCAAAATGAACATACATGTAACGTTTATATTCTTGGTATTGTATGAAAATTTTGTACAAATTACTTCTCCTTATACTTGTAAAATTGTGACGTTTTGTATCTTTGTATGGTGAATAGTGACATTTTTGTATAAATCATTAAGTTGTATTTATTTTATTGTATAGTTTACTAATTTACTTACCTTTTAATGTTGTTCAGGATTTCCATGAATGACTGAGCCTTCTAAAATCCCTAGTGTATGAGAGATTGAAGAAAGACTTGCTCGTTTGAAGAATCCTCCACAACTTGAATACATAAGACCTTCTCCTTTGCAATTCAAAGAATACACATTTAACAAGCAAGGGAAGAGGATCTTTCCTTCTGAGGAGTCCACATCACCTACGCCAACTCCATCTCCTCCTTCACGAACTCCATCTCCCTTTGTTTCGTCTAACTCACCCTCACCTCAGATCACACCACCTTGTTCACCACCCCCTGAAGAAGAAGAGGACGAAAAGATGGCTTCTATTAGGGAACTCTCTTCATTTGTGGTTCAAGGAGAACTCCCTACGAGCATTGTGTTCCCTAATGCAGCTGAAGGAAGGTCTGCAGACTTTGAGCTGAAGAGTGGATTGTTGCATAGACTTCCTGTGTTTCATGGCTTATCTATGTAGGACGTCAACAAGAATCTCCAAGAGTTTCTGTTTGTCTGTTCAAGCATGATTCCACAAGGAGCTGATGAAGATATCCTTAAGTTGAAGGCCTTTCCTTTCTCACTAGCTGATAGAGCCAAGGACTGGCTATTTGAACTTCCTGCTAGACGTATTAGATCATGGGATGCAATGATGAAAGCCTTCTTGGAGAAATACTTCCCAACATCTAAGGTCATCATGCTTAGAAAGAAGATAAGTGGGATACAACAAGCACAAGATGAGTCTTATGCCACTTATTATGAGAGGTTTCAGTCTTTGCTCGCTCAGTGTCCTCAACATCAAATGAAGGACGAAACCATCCTCACTTGCTTCTACGAAGGTCTCCTACATCTGGAACGTGATATGCTTGATGCTACAGCTGGAGAAGCCTTTGTTGACAAATCACCTACAGCTGGGAAGGAGCTCATTGCCGATCGTTCCCTAAACGCTCATCAATATGAGGGTGTAGGCCATACCACTCGCACGGTACATGAGATAAGTACAAATTCTGCCATTGAGGACAAGCTAAACAAACTTACTCTAATGACGAATCAAGTCGTAAGTACCAAGGGACCTATGCAAGCTTGTGGGGTGTGCTCTATGCAAGGGCACGTGACTGATCAATGCCCCCAACTGATTGATAATGGAGGATGGGAGTCCCTAAATGCCATAGGTGGATATCAAGGAGGTCCTCCACGTCCAAGGTATGATCCTTATTCGAATACCTACAACCCTGGATGGAAGGACCACCCCAACTTCAAGTGGACCAACAATGAGAAGGCTCAGAATCCCCTTGGTGGTAACTTTTAACGTTTTCAAGGGCCACCCTTTCAAAGGCCCTATATGCATACTCAACAGGCCTCAGGTAGTTCGAATCCTAACTATGACAAAATGTTTGAGGCACTCACCAATTCTACCGAAGCTTTGGTCCAAGGACAATAGACCCATACAAAGGATATTGCAGATCTTAAGAAGCAAATGGGCCAAGCTGTGGACTTCATGAGCAAGATTCATGAGACTGGAAAGCTCCCTAGTAACACAAGACCCAACCCAAAAGGTCATATGGAGAATGCATATATTGTGACTACTAGGAGTGGATGAGTGTTTGTGGATCATCCTAAGAGATCTAAGGAAGCCCAAGTAGTTATTGAAGTTGAGGAAGAGCAAGAGCCCCCCAAGTTGGGCCTTGAAAAGGACCCTGCAACGTCCAAAGTAGAAGCAAAGATGTCCTCACCTCCAAAAGCAATTCCGGAACACAAAGGTAACAACTCTAACTTATCAAATTCGGTTATTGCTAACCCTTCTTCCTCTTGCATACCCTTCCCATGCAGATTTGCCAAATCAAAGAATGAGAGTGACCAAGCTATCTTGGAAACTTTCAAGAAGGTGCAAGTGAACTTACCTCTCCTGGAGGCCATCAAGCAAGTGCCTAAGTATTCTAAGTTCCTAAAAGAGCTTTGTACCACAAGGAGGATTAACCATAAGAAGGAAGTGGTTAAGGTAAGCGAAAATGTCTCTGCCCTAATTCAGAGGAAGCTGCCCCCCAAATGCAAGGATCCTGGAAGTTTCACCATTCCATGCACCATTGGTAACTCTAGATTTAAGAATGCCATGTTAGACTTAGGAACATCTGTGAACGTTATGCCCTATTCTGTTTATGAAACCCTAGGTCTAGGAGAGCTTAAATCTGATAATGTTATCATTCAATTAGCTGACAGGTCCAATGCATACCCTAGAGGTTTGTTGGAAGATGTTCTTGTGCAGGTTAACCATCTTATCTTTCTAGCTGATTTCTATGTGTTGGAGATGGAGGACTCCCCTGTGAGTTCAACGCCACTACTATTGGGTCGCCCTTTCTTAAGGACGACTAGGACAAAGATTGATGTGTATGCTAGATCTCTCACCCTGGAATTCGATGGTGATGTTATTGGCTTCAACATATTTGAAGCCATGAGGTATCCTCTTGATGTTCATGATTGTTTTTCTATTGATATTATGGATAATCTTGCGCAGAAAATGTTTGATATCATGAATGAGGATACTTTGGTCACTACACTCGAGCAAGGAGTGGGCTACACCAAAGATGGTGTCATAATCCAAGAGGATGTGCTTAAGGAAACTTGTGAGGACAAAATCATTACAAATGTGTCCTTCCTTGAGGCATCACCCTTTGTAGGTAAGTCCACTCCACCCTTGTCCATTCAATTATCTGCTAACAAGACTCTACCTTCAGTGGTCTAGGAACCAGAACTTGAACTTAAACCTTTAAGAGACTATTTGAAGTATGTCTACTTAGGGGACAAGGAGACCTTACCAGTGATTGTGTCTTCTTCACTTACGCCTTCACAAGAGGAGAGATTGGTGGAGATGTTAAAGCAACACAAGACCGCCATAGGATGGACATTGGAGGATATCAAGGGAATAAGCCCTACAACTTGCGTCCATAGGATACTTCTTGAGGAGGGGACCAAACCTACTAGAAATGCTCAACGTCGTCTCAACCCTCCAATGATGGAAGTTGTGAAGAAGGAGGTCATCAAACTCCTAGATTGTGGCGTGATCTACCCCATTTCAGATTCCAAATGGGTGTCCCCAGTTCAGGTAGTACGTACCTAAGAAGTCAGGGGTGACTGTTGTAAAGAATGCTGAGAACGAACTGGTGCCCCAAAGGACAGTTACAGGCCACAGAGTTTGTATTGACTACAGGAAGCTCAATGCCACCACAAGGAAAGATCACTTTCCTCTTCCATTCATTGATCAGATGCTTGAGCGACTAGCCGGACATGATTACTACTGCTTCCTAGATGGCTACTCAAGTTACAATCAGATTGCCATAGCTAATGAAGATTAAGAGAAGACGACGTTTAGTTGTCCCTTTGGAACATTTGCCTATCGTCGCATGCCCTTTGGCCTTTGCAATGCCCCAGGTACCTTTCAGAGGTGTATGGTAAGTATCTTTTCATATTATATTGAGAAAATCATAGAAGTATTCATGGATGACTTTTCTATCTTTGGAAAAAGTTTTGATGATTGTCTTAATAATCTTGAAATTATCTTGAAAGTTGCATGGAAACTAACCTTGTATTGAACTAGGAGAAATGCCATTTTATGGTTAGGCAAGGGATAGTCCTAGGACATATTGTCTCTTCTAGAGGTATAGAGGTGGATAAAGCTAAAGTAGACCTTGTGCGTTACTTACCCTCTCCCACTTCTGTGAGAGAGATTCGCTCTTTTCTTGGCTATGTAGGGTTCTACAAAAGGTTTATCAAGGATTTTTCCAAGGTTTCAAGACCTCTATGCCAACTACTCCAAAAGGATGTGACATTTACCTTTGACAAGGAGTGTCAAGAAGCTTTTGACAAGCTTAAGGAGTTGTTGACGTCTGTCCCCATCATGTTACCTCCAGATTGGTCCTTGCCCTTTGAATTTATGTGTGATGACTCGGACTACGTAGTTGGAGCTGTTTTGGGGCAGAGGAAGGACAAACGACCCTATGCCATCTACTACACCTCCATAACTCTTAATGATGCACAAATGAATTACTCTACTACTGAAAAAGAGCTTCTTGCATTGGTGTTTGCCCTTGAAAAATTTCGTTCTTACTTACTTGGTACTAAGGTTGTTATCTATACAAATCATGCAGCTCTCAAGTACCTCATGACAAAGAAGGAGGCGAAACCAAGGCTTATTAGATGGGTCCTACTCTTGCAAGAATTCGACGTGGAAATCAAAGACAAGAAGGGTAGTGAGAACGTGGTAGCTGACCACTTGAGTCATTTGGTGCATACAGAAGACCCTCTCCCTCTGGTGGAGACGTTTCCAAATGAGCAGCTCTTTGGAATCCAGGTAAGTGAACCATGGTATGCAGATATTATGAACTATATTGTTTCTAGACAGATTCCTGATACCATGTCACGTGCTCATAGGGATAGGCTTAAGAAAACTGTTAAACAATATGTTTGGGATGAACCTTATCTTTGGAAATATTGCTCTGATCAATTGATTAGGAGAGATGTGTACCTGAACATGAACATAACACCATACTTTCTTTTTGCCATTCTAAAGCATGTGGGGGTCACTTTGGTTCTAAGAAGACTGCGTTCAAGGTGCTAGAGTCTGGGTTCTATTGGCCAACGTTATTTAGGGATGCATATGCCTATTGTTTAACTTGTGATAGATGCCAAGGAACCGGAAATCTAGGTTCTAGAGATCAAATGTCATTATCTAATATCATAACTGTTGAAATATTTGATGTCTGGGGTATAGATTTCATGGGCCCTTTTCCTTCCTCTTTTGGATTTCTCTATATCTTGCTTGCAGTAGATTATGTTTCGAAATGGGTGGAGGCAAAGGCCACTCAAACTAATGACTCTAAGGTTGTTGCAGATTTTATCAAATCTAACATCTTTAGCAGGTTTGGAATGCCTAGAGTTCTTATTAGTGATGGTGGATCCCACTTTTGCAATCGGACGATTGAGGCTTTGTTGAAAAAATACGATGTCACACATAAGGTTTCTACACCTTATCACCCCCAGACAAGTGGGCAAGCTGAGGTCTCTAATCGTGAGATCAAGAGGATATTGGAAAAGACTGTGAACCCTAACAGGAAGGATTGATCCCTACGCTTGGAGGATGCTTTGTGGGCATATAGGACTGCGTTCAAGACTCCTATTGGAATGTCACCATATCGAATTGTGTATGGCAAACCTTGCCATTTACCTGTGGAGTTACAACACAAAGCCTGGTGGGCTGTACGTGAAGCAGTTTAACATGGACCTTGATGAGGCTGGACTTCATAGGAAGTTACAATTGCAAGAGTTGGAGGAGATAAGGAATGATGCTTTCGAGAGTGCTAAGATCTATAAAGATAAAACTAAGGCCTTCCATGATAAGATGATTCGTGGCAAGACTTTTGTTGTGGGCCAGAAAGTTCTTTTATTCCATTCTCATCTTAAACTCTTCCCAGGTAAGCTTCGTTCTCGTTGGATTGGGCCTTTCACTATTACTAATGTGTTTCCTCATGGAGCTATGCAGATAAAGAGTAAACAGACCGGCAACGAGTTCAAAGTGAATGGCCATCGCCTAAAGCCTTATTATGAGGCGTTTGAGGAACATGCAGTGGAGGATGTACCCCTCCAGAGTGCCCCACAACCTGAGGATTAAAATGGAGGTACAAGTCTAGGCTGAGAGACTATAAACATTAAGCACTGCTTGGGAGGCAACCAAATTCAGCAGTAGCTGTGAAGGAGTCTACAAAAGCAGATTTGATTTCTCCTTCCCTTTTACTTTTCTATTTTCTTCTTTGTTTTAGTAGCTATTTTCGTAAATTCCAACCCTATGTGCTTATTTGTTTTATTGTATGCTTATGATTGCTTACATTGAGGACAATGCAATATTTAAGTGTGGGGGAAGGGATTTATACTTTTGTTTTGAGTCATATATATTGAAAAATACAAAAAAAAAAAAAAATTGAAAAATGTCAAAAATAACAAAAATTTTATTGCTTTCATTGAGTCATTGAGTCATGTTTTGGGTGAAATAATTTCTTCATCGTAGGCGCATCCATTAAGGTGTGATGTCTTAGGTCTGGTTTGGATACGAGAAGTGCTAGCAAAGGGTCTCGTCCCCTGCTAAACAAGTGAGCTGAGCTCCGCCAAATCGTTCCCTTCCTTACCTGGTCACATCCCAAAGGAGTTACCGAAAGGAGAAAGGAAATAACCCTAGTCCAAAGTTGGCGTCTAGTGAGTCTTAGTCTTTTGTTTTTTGTTTTTGAGTCATAGGATGCCTTTCAACTGTCTAGGATGATTCTATATCTCTGAAATTATGGCTAAAAGAGAGATGATTTTAAACGGTATTCTTTGGTTAATTGAGATATATGAAAAATGTGTACATGTGTAGTGGATATGGATTTCGTGACCTTGGTACAGAATATGAGCATGTTAGGATGAGTTTTGATTCATAAAAACCCATGTGAGATATTTGAGCCATGTCCCTTTTTCTTGGAGTGATAAATGAAAAATATATTCTTATTTTCTTGGCGATGTTTTGATGATCTCATTATTCTTTCATTTGATTGATTGCTTGCCATAGATTAAGTTTGATGGACTAGAGAATGCTATAATTCGCTCTTGTGCTTGTTGAGACTTTTTATCAATACATGACCCTGATTCTGGAAGGGATAGAGGCACTCTAGGAACTACCACCATTGCCATATAAGCTTGTATCCCCATTTGTGCCCTTCGTGGGACTCCCTTAGATAAACCTTTTGAGCCTACGTTAAGCCTTTTCTTTCATCACCTTGAAAATCTCTAACCTAAACCTTAGTATAGTCACAACCTTACCCTTTGTTCTAAGAACTTAGTGGAGCTAATTTTGAGACTTTACTTGAGGATTTGGCGTCAATGATGAAGGATGAGAAGAGGTGAAAGTTCAAGTGTGGGGGTAGACTTGTCTATAAGGAGAAAAATATATGAAGGCCGTGAAAAAGAAAGTGAAAAAGAAAAGTGTATGGCTAAGAAAAGAAAAAGAAAGAAAGAAAAAGAAAATTTGTCTATGGATTTTAATCCCTCATACTTGGTGAGTTTGGAGTTTACTTTGAATTGAAGGCCCACTATCGAAAAATTTGGCCTTTGTCCAATTTACTAGAGTTCAAAGGAAGTTTAGAGTGAAGTTTGGGCCCAACATGATGTTTTGCTATGCCTTGGCGGATTTCTAGAAGTCTCTCTACATCTACATGAGCTCTGCTAGGTTTTTAGGACACTTTGTTAAATCCTTACCTTTCGTTTCTTTAAACCTTGAACTTGGCCCCATTACAACCTTTAAGAAGACCTTCTTAATCCTTAAGATGGGACAGCCTTTGATCTGTGGAGATGAGTTACAAGAGTTGAACCTATGGCTTGGGTCCATCTGTGCAAGTAGTTGGTATCTTTCATGAGATCTTTAAAGAAAATATATACATGTGCTTTCATTTCATATAATATGTGATATATTTGCTATCTTTCACATATACTTGAGTGTATAAGCTTTTAAGCATTGCCTTGATCTGAGAGAAGAAAGAGTAGATATACCTTGTGAGGATGTGAATCATACTTGTTTGAAACATGCTTAACAGAAACCATCACCATTGTTCCAACCAAGTCCTACTTATGTATGTGTAAATTATGTGTTTTAATTAACTCTTTAATGCCTAAATATTGATTCTTGGTTGAGTGCTAATTTTGATGTTGTGAAAGTATGAGATTTCTGAGACAAAATGTTGAAGGGCAATAGAGTTTTCGTTTGTAGTGTTTGAGTCTCTTCTTCTTAGTTTGTTGAGTCGTAGTTGTGTCCACGTTGTGATTTTGCTAAGGGACTAGCAAAAGCTAAGTGTGGGGGAATTTGATAGGAGCATTTTAATGCGACGTTTTAACTGTTATTTCCTCGTATTTACTTAGTTATTGCCTTAAATGAATCCTTTTAGTTTAGGAAAGTTTCTTTTTCCGGTTTTTAGCAAGTTTCCATTTTAGTTTAGGAAAGTTTCCATTTCTTACTTTTAGAAAGTTTCTATTTTTCATTTTTGGAAAGTTTCTATTTTTCGTTCTAAGAAAGTTTCTATTTTTAGTAATAGTTTCTATTTTCAGGTCCTTGGAGCTCAAAAGTGGAAATGAACTCACGAAAGGAAAGAGGAGCTAGCAAACTTTAAGAGGTGTGAAGATGAGACACAAAGGGCTACACAAATGAGCAGAAATGAAGAAATAAGCTTTCCTGTTCCAACCAGGAAACTTTGTGTAAAAGAGAAAAGTGTACCAAGCAAGATTCCGAAGCTAACCAAGAAACTTGACTGAAATAATGAAGAAATGGCGTTTGAAGATGACATGGCTTGAAGATAACGCAACAAGGCCCAAGAACACTATGGATTAACTTGGATTTTCGGCAAAATGGATAAAAGCCCATAAAAGCCCATTGGATTCTAGGGTTTGTGACGCAATGAGACATGTTTGGAGGGTTTGCCGTGAAATACTAAGCGGAGGAGAGAGAGTTGGCGTGAAAATCAAGTAGAGAATAAAGAGATTTTGATGGAGATATTCAAGGGAGAGTTTTAAGGAAAGAAGAAGTGTGTGCAACAAGAAAAGGTTCAAAACAAGTCTAGATTCGTCCCCTATTTTCTCTAAATATATTGTTGCCGAAATTGGTGAAGAAAATCAGAATATATCTCTATATATTTCGGCAATAATATATATTTAAGGGATCTAGACTTATTTTGGAGAGTTTTGATTGGTTGGATAACACACTAGGACTTACTTGGCAAATTATCATTGGTGGAAGCTATGTGGAATTATTAAATTAATTCCATGGAAAATAAAGAAGGAATAAACGGCTTGGAGACCAAGTTTGCCGTTCCCTATATATACTCCTCTCTAGTTGACGTTTGAGACACCTTAGAATTCAGAAAAATTACTCTCTCCATAACGTGAAAGCTCTCTCTACTCTCTAGTTCATCTTCTGCGATTTCAAGCAAGGGAAGAAGAAGCCGTGAGCGTCCCTCCATAATTCACCTTGAAGCTGTGAAGTTTTGAAGCTTGCTTTCGAGATTCATTAGTTCATCATTCAAGTTCTTCATCACCATCTCCATTCACGGTGTAATTCAACCTTCTTTCTTGTAATCACTTTTGATTTCCCTTGTTTGATTTGTATGAATTTGTTCTAGTTAACAATAATGCTTGAACAAAGTTTAATTCTGAAATTTTATGATTGAATGAAGATTTCGATTCTTATGATTGTGATTCTATAGTTGCTTTTGTGAGATTGTTCAATTAAATTTGCTTAATTGATTGATATCTTTTATGTGTTTATCTTATTTGGTTCGAAACATCTAGGGTTTGCATGTAATTGGTGCTAGATTTAAGTTTATGATTCACCTAATAGTTTTGTGAACTTGAATCAAAAGTAGTAAAGGTTTTGGACAAGAATCAAATTTAATTGAAAAGGATTGCAATTAGATGAACTTATTCATACTAAGTTGTGCACTTAAGTTGATAACCTTTTTCTTTGTTTATTGCGTTGAACATGTTTTGATTTGCTAGCTTTCTAGACTTTGATTGCATGTTTGATAGGATTGATCTTTGTGCTTTCACTTAGATTAATTAGTAAAGGAAAGTAAAATATGGGAAATCGTTTGCTTCAAATGTTTCACATGATCAACTTCTTTCTCATGACTTGGAAGAACAATTGTAGGGTTGATTCGAATTTGATTATGAACTTTGTTTTTATCTTTGTTTCTTATGTTTCATTCTTGTATTTGTGTTTTTGTATTTACTTAATTTTATTTCTTTCTTTTAATTTTTGAAACCTAAAACCTAAATTCCCCCTTAATTTCGTGACTTGTAATTATTCTTGTAAATATTATACTTTGTTTTATTTTAATTCTTTATTTGTCTTACAATGACAGGTGTACCCTCAATCCCCAGAATAGAACGATCCCTATTTACTATATACTAACGGTGACATTTTATAGGGTTAAATTATATGCTTGCTTTGAGCGTATCAGATATTGTGATTATATTGTATGTACATCTCATATGCAATTTGACTTCTCAAGAATTCGTGTAACATGTCAGCACCAAATGCAGCATATTGATCTGTGTCATTGAATAGTTTCATAAACCTTGGTACGTGCCTATAATTACATTCAAACTTCATATAGTTGAATTACTTTTGCTGTTTTTAAACACTTTCTGGCTCTTAATTTGTTATCTATTGATTAACAACGTTAATGACATATATGCAGTTTCTGAAGGTTTTGTAATGCTGTTTTACTGAAGTGCATGTTGTAGGCAATGGTCATTTGGAAACAATGCTTATCATTTGCATATTATAGACAATATGGATTGGTGTTCGACTGTCATTTGCTTTGAGTTTATTGATTATGTGATCCTTATTTAATCACATTCTAACTAGGGGATTATCATTTGTCATGTGGTCCTGATGATAGGTGATCAAGTCCTCATTATTTTTAATTGTTATATTTCTTAATACTAATGCTTTGGTTTGAGTTTTAAAGTTTGAATAGTTAAGCTCCAAAAAATTCTGACTTTAATCAAATGACATCATTTTACTTAGGTAGTGGCTAGTGATGTACTGTTTTAAATGGTTAAAATGCTTTTAGTCCTTTGCATTCTAGCGGCAATTCAAATGATTTATATTGGTTGCTCTCCATATTCAAATGTAAGTGGGTGCTGCAAGGAAGTCTGTAAGTGCAGCATCTCTTTTTCTAGTGAACCTTTGGACACTAATTTCGAATGTGTACTATATATATCTCAAGTTTATTTCTATGTTCGGGTAAACATGGAGATGTGATAAGAAATGTTGCAAGTCAATTCTAATATTTGCACGAGTATTTGGTAAATGAAGCTTTAGAGATGTCACTTGTGTTTCATATGAGCTCTGTTGGTCATTTGATTTAATGAGTTATAATGCTTGATTATCTTGATTCATCTTGATTCACTTAAAGGGTGCAGAAAATTCTCATGGTTGTTTCATGATAATTATGGTGAAGTTTGTATTAGTCGTTCAAAGTTCAATAATGACCGGCCAAGCTACGAAAGCTTAGATTGGGGGCAACACATCATTTTGACGGGGTTGAAGCCAAACTCAAAACAAGGCATTTAAGGGAGTTGAATGAAAAACTTGTTTATTTACGGGTAAGATTACTGCATTATATAAAGTTTGTTATAAATATCTTGTTATTGCATTTGTTTGCTAACACGATTTTAACTTTTGTGCCCTCTTTGGAGGTGGCATACCGAGTGTCCCTGCGAAGTTAAACAAGTGAGTTTCTGAGACATTAAAATGCTTCGTCCCTGTGACGTTAAAAAAGTGAGTCTTCGAGATATTAAAATGCTTCGTCCCCGCGACGTTAAACAAGTAAGTCTCCAAGACATTAAAATGCTTCGTCCCCGCGACGTTAAACAAGTGAGTCCCCTAGACATTAAATGGTTCGTCCCTGTGATGTTAAACAAGTGAGTCCTCGAAACATTAAATGGTTTGCATCTCATTATCTTCTTTATCGTAATATTCTCATATATGCATGATAAATCTTGTTTTAATTTTTTAGTTGAGGTAGGGAATTGTTGTTGCTATTATTTATCCTCATGGACTAATAATTAATTTATATTTAAGTATCTGGAAAATGATTATTTTTCCTTCTAGCACGCGTAGAGCGTACGAAAAGGAAAAATGGGGTGGGGGTATAAAATTTTGGGCCCTTACCCATTAAGCCAAACCGGTCAAAGCCCAAAGTGACTAACAACTTGCTAAAGTGAAAGACAACAAAAGATGATGAGATAGTGGACAGCGTGGAAACACCACTACTCCCACTACAACATGGAGTAAGGGCTAAGAACCATGAAGTGAAGACCAAGGAATAGATGACTATAAATCCTCAAGCTTATAGCGGAAGAAATGACAAATAGAAAGGTAACAAGTATCAATCCAATTTCTTTCTATTCATCTCAAATTGAAATTTATTTGAGCGTCAGAGTGGCTTTTTGTTTTTGCAGGTCCCTTCTCCCCATAATCAATTACAAGATGGATGCGTCTAAGGCTTCTCGAACATTGAAGGAGGGAGATTTTTGTTGGGTAATCTTCCTCCCGATTTTTTTAGCACCAACAGTAAACCATCCCATTCTGACTATTTCTACTCTACTCGACTATGGAATGTACTTACTTAGGCATCAGAGGGTTTTCTACAGGTATCCCCCTCTTATTCGATCCGACAGTCAAACTTCCAAGTCAATGCTCTGAGGAAGCTTCTAGATGGTTCATGGTCAGCTCCCGCTCTAGTCCACATTCATTGGTGAGTCAAACTCATCTTCGGAATTTTTCATCACCAACAAGAGGCACCGTCTGTGGGAACCACTTTTCCCTAAAAAGTGATGGCGAGAGCTGCACCTAATGGAATCCCATTTCTGTCACTGAGGACTGGAAGTGACAAAATCCAACCCCCTCACTAGCCCTTAAATGGACCTGTCCCAAACCCAACCGACGACCTGAACGTTCCTCTAGTTGACGAGATGCAAAGGTTGAGGCAAGAACTCGAGCAACTCCGAAAGGAAAAACAAGACAGAGAGGCCCACTGACTGCCAAAACTCAAAAGAATTCTACAGCTCAACAGCGACTCGTCAGACGACAAGGCTAGCGACATCATCAGTGGAGGCTCTGAAGGACACCTCGTTGAGGGGGTGTGGGGCACATTAAATAGAGGACTAAACGGCGGAACGAGAGCAGGCCAATCCAAGAGAGCACGCAATGAGTCATGGTGCGAGAAGATAGAGAAAATGATCAATGAATGTAAGCGGGTCGGTCCTCGAGAGCTAGCGGCTAAAATCACAAGGGCTGTTGATAAGTCTCCCTTCATCGACGACATCCTCAATGCCACGAAACCTCACAGGTTCACCACCCCCGTGTTCCAAAATTATGATGGGAATACCCACTCCATGGATCATATCAAGGGGTATAAACAACAGATGTCCATAGAAACAACTGATGAGAAACTAATGTGCAAGCTCTTCCCATCAAGCCTTACAGGGCCGACATCAACATGGTTCCAAGATCTCAAGCCCCAATCAATCCCGAATTTTAACAAGCTGAGCCGAGTTTTCATTTTGCAATACTTTTGTAGTCGTAAGCAAAAAAAGGATATGGCGACTTTGTTCAACACCAAGCAAAATATAGGAGAGAAAATAGGGCAATTTTTCAAACGATTCAAGGCTAAAATGCGACACGTCAATTGTGAGCCTCAATTTGCCGCGATTGTATTCAGAGAAGGACTCCTCCCAAGCACACCTTTATACGAGAGTTTGTTGCATGAACCCCCAAGAGACATGGATGACATTGTTAATTATAAGAGTCAAGGGGGGCATCAGGATCGAGAGGGAAAATGAGGCACAAGAGGCTCGGGTTACTGCTGTCGACGACTCGAGAGGTTGACTGGAGTAACATTAAGAAGGACATTCAAAGTACTAGTTGTCTTAGCGGAGGGATCTCGAGATTATCCTGACTTGATACATATTTACGCAAGCGTATGTATCATTGTCAAGATAGGGAAGTATTAAACCCAAAATTATCGTACCACAAGGATTAGTGGCCAACTCACAATCCTTGGGTGGTCGAAACTAAAGTCACTAAGCAAACAAAAGAAAAAGAAAATAAATAAAAATGCTATTCTAAGGCACCAAGCCTTAACAATGCTCGGCTTTGGTTCTCACTGAAGCCTAATCAAAGCTATGAACCTAGTGATGACTATTTACAATGAAATATAAATTATCACCGAAAATTGTAATTGAATTTCTAATAACTAAATTGCAAGAATTTAAATGAAAGCTTTAACTAACAACTAAATTAAATAAAAGAAAGAAAAGTAAGAAATGAAAATTAGGTCACTAGGGTATCTTCCTAGCCAAATTCAATGCACAAATATATTTCGACAATGGTCAAACAATTCATAATAGCATCAAGAATCGTACCCAAGGCTTTTCAAGGCTCATGAGTCATTAGATTCCTTAAATAGTATTCATACTCCGGATCAAGGGTCATAGAAACTCGATCAATTGGGACAATCTAGAGCCTTAGGGCCTCTAGTGCACCAACTGGCGAAGAGTCCTAGAATCAAGGTTCCCAAGCTAGCTAATATGGCAATTGAAATTGGTATTGTAACTAACCATGTTCTTAAATAGTGTCCTAGCCATAAATTAGAGAAGTGATTAGGTCCCCTAACTTGTTCTAGACATGCTCATCTAGATATTCAAGAGTTAATCAAGCTTCTAATCATACATCTAAGCCAAATATAATAGATTAGAACATATGCCAAACACGAAATTGAAAACCATTGAATTAAAGTATATTTTTACATCAAATTCATGCTAGGGTTCAAACCCTAGTTTCTCAAAGAAACTACTCACTACCCATATATAGATACATCATCAAAAGTATAGAAAAATGTGAAAGAGATGATAAGGAAGAGAGGGGAGAGTTGACTTGGTCACTCCTACCTATATGCTAGTATGAACCAAGTAATTTCTTTACCCAACTATCAAAAATGGAAGTGTGATGCTTTTGATGATGATTCCTTAAAGCTTGAGTGAGTCATTCTTGAATTTTCAAAAGAAATATAAAAGAAAGGAAAAATTTCACAAATGGTCACTCAACTATGACTCATTCGACACTTTGGTTACTGAAGTTTCAAATATATCACTTTGGTCACTCAACTATTACACTGTCAATCACTTAAGTCACTTTGTTAATTTTTTTCATTAAAAAAAGTTATAAAAAATACTCTTTGGGTGACTTAAGTGATTGACAGTGTAATAGTTGAGTGACCAAAGTGATATATTTGAAACTTCAGTGACCAAAGTGTCGAATGAGTCATAGTTGAGTGACCATTTGTGGAATTCTCCTTAAAAGAAAAGATGAAGAATGGAGGGGAAGGAAGATGAGAGCAGCCCAAAGGCTGCCCCTTTTGTTGTGTCATGCTGGTAGGGTTGAGAGTGTCAAGATCAGTGGTCTTGGGTTTTATATATATATGGCTGGCTGCACATGCCCTCAGTGTGGTGGGAAAATAAAGGAACGGATCAGGTCCGTTGGTCGAGAGAGAGAACGAGAATCATGCCCAGGATATGTGGCTTTCAAGGGTTATAAGAAGAGGCTGCCACATGTCATTCTTTCATAGGCTGAAGTAATTAAACAAAGCCTTGTTTAATTGTTGTACGCATGTGATGGTTGATGGCTACTTAATTAATTAATTAAATGATTAATTAATCAAATCAATGATTAATTAACATAACTCTCTCATTTCATTTTTCTTTTCTTTCCATTCATTTTCTCTTCTTCATGTACTTTCGCTCATACTATCCAAGGTATTTGGATTCCGCTCCCTTGATTGGCATTGACCACGGTTGATCCACATTGACTATTTCGTCCTTTTGTCGGAAACTCCATTTTGCTTCAATTTAGAGCCAATTTGTCTCGGTTTCCACAACTCCGCTTATTTCCTATAAATAAATAAAAATAGATGAATTACATGATATTTAGCTCAAGGATTAACCTAATTCATGTGTTTAGGATGCAATTACGTGCATAAAAATGCGTGTAATCATATCCCCTTGAAGAATGGTTTGTGATCCACCCCGTGACTATATACAAAAGATATAGCCACGAAGGAATATTTGAGAAGCCATCCCCCCCCAACCAGAGGCTAGTAACGAGGATGAGAGAAGTCAATATTGCCCATTCCATGAGGCAAGGGGACATGGAATATATAAGTGTGAGGGAGTGCGGCCAGTAAACCTTGCAGCAATAAAGGCTGGTAAACTTCTTCAGTATAAAATGAGATAAATCGAGGCAACCAGAGGGGTGATGGAAAAGTCCATATGCCAAAATTCATCTCAAGTAATGGAGAAGATACGATAATATGGTGACTTCGTTTTGATAAAAAGGTGGCACGACTCGTAAAACTCAGGTAAGAAAAAAGGTTTAGTGATTTTTGCGCATGTTGATATCTCATTCGAGGGACTATTGAAATTATGTATTTTGTATTTCTCGCATGAATAATATCACTGGGACTGGTTCCTCGAGTAGGACAATCCCCTTTAATTTGTATGACTGGTTCCTTAAGTAGGACAATTACGTTTGATTCATAGTAGCTGGTTCCTCGAGTAGGACAGTTGTCTTAATGGTTCGGAACTGGTTCCTAGAGTAGGACAGTTGCCTTAATACTTCGAAACTGGTTCCTCGAGTAGGACAGTTACGTTTGATTCGTAGCAGCTGGTTCCTCGAGTATGATAGTTGCCTTAATGCTTCAAAACTGGTTCCTCTAGTAGGATAGTTACATTGATTTATAGGAGCTAGTTCCTCGAGTAGGACAGTTGCCTTAATGCTTTAGAACTGGTTCCTCGAGTAGGACAGTTACCTTAATGCTTTGAGCTTGATTCCTCTAGTAGGATAGTTGCATTTGCACTATATCCATATATTACCATGTTGAGGGGAGCGGTCACGTTCAAGGAGACGAGCAGTCATTGAGGCTAGCGTCACTGTCACCAAGAGAAGTGTCATGAGCATGGAGACCAGCGTCATGGTCACCGAGATAAGCGTCATAGTCACTGAGAAATGCATTGTGGGGGTGAGACGGTGGACCTCACTTTCGCTGGACTTGGGGGTGGGACAAGGAGACACATCTTATTCTCACATGTGGAGATAAAGCAACAAAGTTTAAGAGATTGAAAGTGGATGCAAACTCCTCAGAGCATGGGGGCAATCCCATAAGAGATCGCCGACTGGTAACCCAAGTTTGGTTTCAAATTCACCAATACATTGTGTTTTTGTTTTGTTTTTCTTCTTGAGCGATTGCGCGCGCAGAAAAGAAAAACAAAGGGGCATGTAGGGAAGTGAAAGATGGTTATCCAGGCCTGCGACACGGTCAACGAGGCTGGCGTCACGGTTATCCAGAAAGTCATCACTGTCATCGATGTCGTTTAAAGGGAAAAACTTTCCAGGTATTTGATATTGATGACTGAACGATCAAATTATGGGATTGTATATCGATTTTTATTTGTGTTAAAAATCAGGGGTGTGACAGATTGGTATCAGAGCGTAAGGTGCATATTTGGTGACAATCAGTACTCCTCGAGTGATAGCCCGTCTACAGCGGATACCCATCGTATACTCTTCAGTATTGATATAGTCATTGGGTATGCAATAAGCATTGGAATTTGAGTCTTCATGGTAGTGTTGGCTCAGTGAACAAAGTGTAGGAGCTTAAAGTAGCTTCTAAGAGTTATAATCTTTTGAGGAATGAGGGCCTTTAGATTTAACTCTTGTTTATGTAGGGGATAGAATTGTATCTTCTAACGTAGTGTGTGGTTGATTTAGTCATAATGTTGACTTATACTTGTGGTTGGGAATTGTACAAGTATTAATCACATGTTGTTATGCTCCTTAGGTGATGGATTCACAAGGAGCCGAGCTAGGGGTCAAGGTAGACCCAGAGGCAGGGGTAGAGCCTGAGGTAGGGGCAGGATTCCTCCTCCTATTGAAGAGATATTCGAGAATGAGGTCAAGGCATCAAAAATTGAGATGCATGTTCAACCTGTTGTGGAGGTTGCGAATGTTGTAGATCCCACTCGTTTGTCAAAGTTGGCAAAGGAGATTTCGAGGCTGGAAGGAGTCCCATTTCTTGAAGGTACAGATCACATGTTGGCAGATCGATGGATTGAGAACATGAAGACCTACTTCGAGATGGTCGTCTGCGATGACATTGAGAAGAGAAACATTGACACATTTATGCTCCATGGCAATGCACAGGTATGGTGGAATGGCACGCAGAGAGTGATGGATGTGTCTACCATGACTTGGGATGGTTTTGTGGAACTGTTCCGGAAGAAGTACTTTCCACCTTTAGTGAGGGAGCAGTTAGAAAGGGAATTCGTCTCGTTAGTCCAGGCCTTGGACTATGAGTGTAAGGGATTATGAGGCGGAGTTCTCGAGGCTTTATAGGTTTGTGAGACAGATGGATGCGGAGAGCCTGGCTATGAAGTTTTAGTGGGGACTGAATGCTTCGATCTGACGCGATGTCTTTGTTTTGGAATTGAAGACTGTGGAACTTATTTTCGCTAAGGCTTTGGCCATTGGGCAGGAAAACCTGACTTTCCAGGAACATGAATCGGCTGAGAGGGATTTCCAAAGGAAGGGAAAGGCAACTGCGGGGAGCAATAAGGCATCTGAGAATCGAAGTGGATTCTGGAAGAGGTAGAGGACTAATTAGTAGGCGTCGGCTAGGGTTGCACCTGCTAGGATTTCCAGGGCTGCACCTGTTAGGCAGGGAGCACCCCTGAGATGCTACAACTGCGAGGAGATTGGCCATACTGCTAAGGCTTGCACAAAACCGAAGAACTTGGCGTGTTTTACTTGTGGCCAGACGGGGCATTTCTCTAGGGATTGTACCCAGCAGCAGGGTAGGGGACAAAGGAACCAGCAGAGGCAACTGCCTCAGGGGCAGGCTAGGGTGTTCGCTATTGGTCAGTAGAATACCGGAGTGGAAGGTACCTTATCCTTATTTGATTTCTTTGCTAGGGTGTTGTTTGATACGGGAGCGTCCCACTCTTTCATATCTAGTTCTGTGGTTGATATGTTAGGTTTAACTCCTAGGCCTCTTGCTAGACCCTTGTGTGGTACTTCCCCACTTGGTGTTTCCCTTGAGTTGTGTATGTTTTGTGATGCATGCCTGATTGTGATTGGTGGTAGGGAGTTTACCGCGACTTTGATTGTGTTAGTAGATCATACGTATGATGTTATTTTGGGTGTTGATTGGCTAAGGCCAAATCACGCCATGGTTGATTGTTTTGAAATGATAGTGTCATTACATATGCCTGGACAACCGGTGTTTCGTTATCGGTGTCTTAGGTCAGATACTGCTTTAAGGGCAGGATTCTTAGCTCATGTGGAATCGGTGAGTTGTGTTGCGATTATGGCAGAGGTTGCTGTGGTTTTCGAGTATAGTGATGTATTTCACGAGATACCAGGGTTACCTCCAAGGAGGGTAGTGGATTTTGCTATCGATGTGATACCAGGTACTGCACCTATATCCATGGCACCTTTTCAGATGGCACCAGCTGAACTTAAAGAGTTGAAGGATCAAATTGATGGTTTACTTGAACAAGGGTTCATTAGACCTAGCACTTCTCCTTGGGGTGCACCTGTGGTGTTTGCGAGGAAGAAGGATGGTTCACTACGGTTGTGTGTGGATTATCGACAGTTGAACAAGGTGACGATCAAGAATAAGTACCTTTTACCTAGGATTGATGACTTGTTTGACCAGCTTAAGGAAGCTAGCGTATTCTCGAAGATCGATTTGAGATCTGGATATCACCAGTTGAGGGTGAAGGATGAGGATATTCCTAAAACTGCTTTTGGGACCAGGTATGGACACTTTGAGTTTGTTGTCATGCCTTTTGGTCTAACCAATGCACCTCCTGCCTTTATGGACTTGATGAACCGTATGTTCAGTTCGTACTTGGATAAGTTCATGGTAGTGTTCGTAGATGATATTTTGGTTTATTCCAAGTCGTTGGAGGATCATGATAAGCATCTGCAGACCGTGCTGCAGATTTTGAGAGAAAAGAAGTTGTTTGCAAAATTCGAGAAGTGTGAATTTTGGCAAAAGGAGGTCAAGTTCCTTGGTCATGTGGTTTTGAAGGATGAAGTCTTTGTGGATCCTTCTAAGGTTGAAGTAGTGAGGAACTGGGGCCAACTCACTACGGTTACGGAGGTACGTAGTTTTTTGGGTTTGGTTGGTTATTATCGGAGATTCATCGAAGGATTTGCTAGTGTTGCTTCGGCTTTGATCAAGTTGACCAGGAAGGATGTTCAGTTTGTGTGGACTGAGG
Source organism: Rosa x damascena (assembly GCA_001662545.1). Lineage (NCBI taxonomy): Eukaryota > Viridiplantae > Streptophyta > Magnoliopsida > Rosales > Rosaceae > Rosa > Rosa x damascena. Next base: position 15,884 of record LYNE01001368.1, on the reverse strand, counting down.
AATGTGAGCTGGCATTCAATAAGTTGAAGACTAGATTGACCACAGCCCCAATGTTGACTATTCCCACAAGTGGTGGAGGTTTAGTCATCTATAGTGATGCGTCTTATCAGGGTTTGGGGTGTGTGTTGATGCAGCATGACGGTGTTGTCGCTTATGGCTCTAGATAGTTGAAGGTGCATGAGTGTAATTACCCCACTCATGATTTGGAGTTGGCTGCGGTTGTTTTTGCCTTGAAAATTTGGAGGCATTACTTGTATGGGGAGAAGTTCGAACTCTTTTCGGATCATAAGAGTTTGAAGTATCTATTCTCTCAGAATGAGTTGAACATGAGATAGAGAAGGTGGATGGAGCTCATAAAGGACTATGATTTCACCTTGGAGTATCATCCCGGAAAGGCCAATGTTGTGGCGGATGATTTGAGTAAGAAGCCCGGAGGTATACTTGCTTCTGTTATGGTTCAGGAGTGGCTTATGTTGGAGACTGCATCTGAATTTGACCTTGTACAAGCAGGAGTTGAGAATGGGAGTTTCCATGGAAGTATCACAGTACAGCCTGCCCTAATTTCCAGGATCATTCAGGGTTAAACAGAGGATGAGTTCTCACGTGCGAAGTTGGCAGAGTTAGCTGCAGATTCTTCCGTTGGTGTTCCGTCGAAGTGGACGGTGGGAACGGATGGTGGTTTACGGATGAACCATAAGTTGTATGTTCCGGATCATGTTGACCTCAAGGGAGAGATTCTTCGTGAGGGACATCGATTACCATATACTGTGCATCTTGGAAGCACTAAGATGTATCGGGATTTGCGAAGGCAATTCTGGTGGAATAGAATGAAAAGGGATGTGGCAGAGTATGTTTTCAAGTGTCTTACTTGCCAACGTGTGAAGGCTGAGCATCAGAGACCTGTAGGTATGTTGAAGCCATTACCTATTCTCATGTGGAAATGGGAGTAGATCTCGATGGATTTTGTTACTGGACTGCCTAGGTCCAAACAGAATCAAGATGTAGTGTGGGTGATCGTGGACCGTTTGACGAAGTCGGCACACTTTCTTCAGGTGTTAATGACGTATTCGGTTGACACGTTGTGCGAGCTTTACATCAAGGTGATTGTGAAACTTCATGGAGTACCTGTGTTGATTGTTTTTTATTGTGATGCTCGTTTCACTTCAAATTTTTGGAGTGGTTTCCAAAAGGCTATGAGAACTGATTTAGACATGAGTACGGTATTTCATCCTGAGACTGATGGGCAGACTGAGCGAGTGAATCAGGTGTTGGAGGATATGTTGAGAGCTTGTATGTTGGACTTCAAGGGAAGTTGGGAGGATCATCTACCATTGATTGAATTCTCCAACAACAATAGTTATCACTCCAGGATTGGCATGGCACCATATGAGGCCCTGTGTGGTAGGCCATGTAAATCTTCGATCTGCTGGGCAGAAGCAGGAGATAAGATATTACTGGGTCCTGAGATTGTGTAGGAGACCACCGACAAGATTTCGATTATCAGGGACAGGATTCGAACAACACATAGTAGACAGAAGAGTTATGCAGATTTGAAAAGGAGACAGGTTGAGTTTAAAGAGGGTGATCATGTGTTCTTGAAGGTCTCACCCATGAAGGGTGTGGTGAGATTTGGCAAGAAAGGGAAGTTATCACCAAGGTTTGTCGGACCTTTTGAAATTATGGAAAGGGTAGGAGATTTGGCTTATAGGCTTGCCTTACCTCCTAGTATGTCTGGTGTGCATAATGTGTTTCATGTGTCTATGCTGAGGAAGTATGTCCAGTATGAGTCACATGTGATCGATTATGGCATGATTGAGGTGCATGTGGATACAAGCTTTATTGTTGAACCTGTTCGTATTTTGGATAGGTCAACAAAGCAACTTCGAAGGAAGGAAGTTGACTTGGTCAAGGTATTGTGGAGTCAACATGACATGGGTGATGCTTCTTGGGAGCTAGAGTCGGAGATGAGAGCGAAGTACCCTCAGTTGTTTGTTGATCAGCAAGTGTCCTGAAATTCCTTTAAGGAGGGTAGACTGTGATGACCTAGATTTTCGTTATTTAATTTTGGTAATTAATAATACACCAGCTGTATGAATAATTGTTATTGTGCTTTATTCGTAAGTTGTATGTGAAGTGGAATAGTTTTCGTACGTATAATTATTCGAATTGCACAGTTTAGGGGGTCATGCGAAGTTTGACTTTTTATACGTTGGGATTCTCAGAAAACTTCCTTCACGAAAGTTATAGAGCGTGTCGATACGAGTTCGTGGACATGCGGAACGCGTCAATCGGAGTTTGTATGAAGATGTTATGCTATTGGAAGAAGTTTCTATTTTGGTATAAATAAGGAATTTCCGAAAATATTTTCATAAATCCCATTTTCCATTTCCGGAAACCCTCTTCTCTCTCGGCTGCACCTTCAGTATCGAAGTTATCAGTCTGACCAGACCCTGACCCGGCCGACCCGACTTTTCTGGTGAACTCCGGCGGTCTCTGGTGGTGAAACTCTCCAGATCAGACCGCCTCCTTGCTCTGGTCGTCCCTCTAGCATCCTCTAGCAGCGATTCTCACCCACGGCGGCGAAGATTTGTGTATTCAGACCCGATCGGTTCTCCAATCTCCGACGTCGGCGAAGCTTCAAACCAGGCTTAGGAAACTCGCAGCAGCTTCCTGGATCGATCTGTGGTGGTTGTTTGGATCGATTCACGTGAAACTTAGTTCAACTTGGATTGAACAGTAATCCACGGCTTGCAAGGTAGTTTTCGACCCTTTACGCTTCGATTTTGACTTCGTGCTAGTTATGAAAATTGATAAGCATACTGAGATGAACATCTTTGATGCTGGAAGTTTTGTGAAATATTGAGTTTTGGCCTGCGGCGGTGCACTACCATCTGTGGTGGCGTTCTAGCGGTGTTCCGGCCATATCAGACACTGTTTCTGGTATTAAATATCTTCTACTCGTCGATACGAGTGTTTCTATATATAATACGAAAATTTTGGAGTTCATATGAATTTGTTATGATTTTTACGGTTTCATACCGGTTGATTTATTCGATCCATGAGGATCCGAGCGTCTAATCGACTTGTGGTTTGGACATATTGATCGTGGAAGTATTCCGGAGACTTTGGGAGCTCTCGGATGTGGTTTCGCCTCGATTGGCGCCACTTTGGGGATTTTAGTTCAAAACAGGGGTTTCAGACTTAAATCGTTTGTGAATTGTTACTAAGTTGAAACCGTATGTGATTAGGTTCTTGATGAAGTATTTTTTTGGACGATTGTTTTGTGGATTGACTGCTTTGTTATATATTGAAGACGCAACGGAAGTTTCGAAGTGAGTAATCTCACAAGGTTCATTTACGAACGGAATATCCTTATCGTTTTGAGAGTTATTTATTAACTGCAAACTATAGTTGGTATTAGTAGGCATTCCTGAGCGGATGACTACGTGTGTGTATCTATATATATATATATATATATATATATATATATATATTTACGTGAAATATATATGTTTTAATGGATTTGTGTATGAAAACAATATGCATGAATGTTGCTCATTTATTGTTTTGGGTTATGGCTTTTCGGAAAACAAATGATTGTGGAATTGCTGATTTGATTTGTTTTGAAAAGCATTGAGATTTGTGTATGAAAACAATATGCATGATTATGCTAATTTATTGTTTTGTGTTATGGCTTTTCGGAAAACAATGATTATGAAAATGTTGATTTCGATTGTTTTGAAAAGAGTTGAGATTTGTGTAACATTTTGAGTCCTATGCGACTTCTTTAATGTTTTATTCTAAGGGACTGAAAAGTTCGAGGAATGAAGGTCTATGACCTTGGGCAGAATATCAGGTAATCACGTCCTTGGCCAGACGAGTGATTACGAATTCAGTTAGAGCTCTAGTTTGTCTGCCACATTTGTGATTCATGGTGTAACGGGGCAAGGTTATATCTAACTCATGAGATTAAGTGTTTTTTGGGAACAAGGTATAAGTTGCTTCCTTATTAATGGTTATTAAGGAGACAAGGTGCAAGTTGTTTTCCTTATTAACGATTTGATAGAAATCAAGGTGTGAGTTGCTTTTTTATGGTACGATTGATAGAAATCAAGGTGTGAGTTGCTTTCTATGTTACAATTGATAGAAATCAAGGAGTGAGTTGCTTTCTATGTTACGCTTTGATAGAAACCAAGGTGTGAGTTGTGTTTCTATGTTGCGTGGTTTTAAGGAATCAAAGTGTGAGTTGTTTTCCTTATTTCTTGTGTGAGTTATGTTGATTGTTTTGAGTTACTCATACGGGCTTGCAAAAGCTTACCGGGTTTGTTGTGTGGCAACCCGGTGCACCATTCAAACGGTGTAGGAATTAATCCTGCAGGTCAAGATAATCGTAGCTGAAGTTGGGGTAGCATACTTGCAGCTTAACAGTAGGAAGCCAATTTTGTGACTTTACCGTTATTTAGACTTCCGTTGTAGTAAGCTCTGAGGAGCATTTACGTTTTATTTTGTTGTTGACAATTTAATTCGTAAGCTTATGTAATATATGACTCTTTGGAGTCGGTCAATATTGACATAGTGGGTTCAGGGCATCAATATGTATGTAATTTACAGGGAAAAAGTTTCCAGGTATTTGATATTGATGACTGAACGATCACGTATGTATAATTATGGGATTGTATATCGATTTTTATTTGTGTTAAAAATCAGAGGCATGAAAAACAGTCATGGCCCAAGAAACTAAATGTTTAAGGAATCAAGTGATTGAGAAGCTTTGAAGTGGAAAGCTCCATTGAGACCCATGTAATATGATAAGAGAGACTCGTCTATCACAGGAAAATTCAGTATCATGCATTGGCGGCACTCAATGACAGCGTCACGAGCCAAAAATAAATAAAAAAGAGAGAGAAAAGAGGGAGAGTTTCGCAGCAAGGTACCTTAGGCTCGGCGTCTGGCTTGAGCTGCACCGGGGACATGGCTCGGGAATGAGGCCAGCTAGACAAGGTTGATCACCGGGGGCACCGCGCTCAGGCTAGGCCTGAAGCTAGGCTTTTCGCTGCTGGCGAGGCGTGGCGAGCAGGCGAGGTTGTGATGCAAAAAGACAGAGGCAAATCCGAGTTCTGGTCTAGGCGCGTCGGCGTCGGCATCGTCCATGAGATGAGATGTGGACTCAAGCAAGGATGAGGCTCTTCTTATGTGGAGGAAATTTTCTCCTTGGGAAAAGTTCCCAAGGAGAAAATTTTGGGGCATTGTGGGCATGGTCAACTACTATTAGACCAACAATAAAGGCAATTAACTCCATAGCTAATATGGCACGATTAATACGGCCTTAACTGCAATAATTACTACACGCAATAATTACGCCTATGAATACGCGATGAATGACAGTCATAAATGTGCCATGATTAACCGTTGTTAATTATTCCAGCAATAATTATCATCATAAGTGTGAAAGTAAATGCAGCCATTAAGGTGGGAATGATGCGGCTTCTGCGCTAAGTAAGTCATCGCCTATATAAAGGAGGCCCGATGTCCAGGCAAACCATCCTATTATGACTCTTTGTACTCTACTCGACTAAGGAACGTACTGACTTAGAGCATCTTTAGCAGACTCTCTATTTTGACTCAGCTATTTTGGAAAGGATGTTTAGTTTTTTTATCTATTTTAGCAGCTGCACCAGATTCCTAAGTTGCTCTCCATTATAACTTTTAGCTATCTCGCTCCTAAATATAGAGAGCGAGATGAGGCTCTCTATAATTTAAAACATTCCTTTTAAGTTATTTTACGTAATTTATAAATATATTTAAACTATTTAATCTTCATTTGAAAAATTATATAAATTCAAAAATAGCTAAAATAAAGAGTCTTGATGCAGATGTATTTCAAAAGTGGCTAGCTAAAATGACTTTTTAGCTACTTTGGCTAAAATTTAACTCTAAAATGGCTAGCATTGCTAAAGATGCTCTTAGGTATCGGAGGGTTTTCTACAAGTACCCCCCTCATCTTCGAGCCGACAGTTAAACTTCTGAGTCAATGCTCTAAGGAAACTTCTCGATTGCTCCCAGTCATCTCTTGCTCCAGTCCGCATTTATTGGTGAGTCAAAATCCTCTTCGGAATTTTTCGTCACCAACACTTGCCAACTATTGTGTGATGTATTTTGAAAATTAGTCACATATAATATAACTTTGCATGCCACATTAGTGAATCATCATTATATATGGGAGCCCATTAGACCCATATTTTCAATTTACAAAATACTTGACAAAAAAACTAATGAGTGTACATGATTGATTAAATATGAAAGCATAGGGGTACATGTGATGAAATTAAAAGTTCATGGTCACAACTGATTTAACATATAAAGGTTAGGGAGGTAAAATAAAATTATAGTTAAATTTTTTAACTTCCGCAAATATCCTCACTTAATACAAAAATAAATCAATAAATTACTTATATGTGAGGATACAATAATAACTCAATAATATATTAAAATTAAAGATAATAAAAATAAACAAATGAATGCATTACCTCCCACATAACAAGGACATGTTTTTCTCAAAAATAGGAGAGAGAAATGTCATTCACAAATTGATCACAAGTTC
>LYNE01001367.1:22631-35763 GCA_001662545.1 Rosa x damascena | reverse complement strand
TGCGAGTCGATCTAAGTCAGCAGCACCGCCTATCGCCGTGGACGAAAGAGATGTAATCGGGTTGGGTCGACCGGTAACCAGGTCAAGTTAGGGTTTCCAAAGAGAGAATAGAGACAAACATTTCAAGATTTGGAAAGTTAGGATTTTCTAAATTTTTCAGGAATTTCTTCTATTTATAGGAAAATTTTGAAAATAGAAAATCTTTCGCTGACCATAACTTCTCCATACGATCTCCAAAAAATATGTGCCGTGTGTCTACAAACTTGTATAGACGTGCTCTATGATATTAGTGAAGGATGTTTTTCGAGAAAATCGATGAATAAAAAGTCGACTCTCAACCACCTCAAAAACAAAATGTTTTTGAGAAAATAAATATCTGAAATAGATTTACTTCAGAAAAGGTATACTCACAAGAGTAAACACACAAACCAACACCTTACTAATTTCAATAAATCAACAAAAATATAAAATGGATTTTTCAGGGTATTACATAATGTGAGAGTGTTTTAGAAAAAATGTTAATCATCTATTCATTGTTGACCTATAAAAAATGAAGCAGCAGAACTTTATCCAAAATTTTTTGGTGGAGCTAGAGAGATTGCACCGCATTGCTCTTGTACTGATTGACACCAAAATGCTAGCAACCAACCACAGATGGAGGAAGAGAAAAACTTTGGAGAAAATCAACATGAGAAAGACAAAATTACTTTTAAAAACATGTCATCTGGCAGACGCTGTAACAAAGTTAACGGCTCCAGGTACTTATGTTGGGTTGGGAGCAAAACCTCAGGTACCAGTGTGATATTTTTTAAATTTAAGGTGTTACACCTCTTACCAAATTTAACTATTTATCAATATATTGTTGGTAATGTCGAGTCATAACTTCTTCGGTTACTGTTTTTACCATTTAGGGAACCTAAAATGTTGACTTTTTTATCGACTTCTTACTTGAGAAAATTTACTTCGTGGGAGTTGTAGATTACATTAAACTGAGTCTGTAGACATGTAGAACACCTAAATCAGAGTTCGTATAAAAGTTTATGGTTTGAAAACCGGAGTTACCATTTTCAAAATGGGTATAAATAGAAAATTTTCTACATTTGGTGAGTTGTAAAATTAGAAATTATCCAAACCCTAATAAGTTTTCCCTCAGTGGCACCAGAACTCTCAACCTAACCCGAGACGCCAACATGCAAATTCTCCATTGGTTGACTTCATTTCAGCCGCTTCAGTGCCGTTTGAATCACTCCAACTTCATCTTCCTTTATGTGGTAATGGTATTGAATGATTAGGAGTGTAAAAGATTCAGCAAGCTAAAAACCATTGCGGCATACCCATTTTGGTGACCCGGTCAGAATTCCCTATTCCAACTACCATTTTGAAGCTCTTTGGACCTACAACAATCCCTCCAAGCGGCATAACTCAATTCACAACGAGGAAGGAGAATTGAAGCTTTGAAGAATGCGTCCCCTTTCTCTTTTTAAGGTAATTTCTAGCCAATTGGCCCAATTTTTGACCTGGTTATAGTCATAAGAATAGAAGAGGTTGTTGTAATGAGCAATTTAGCATAGGTATTGTGACCCAATTCGGGGTCAGAATCGGCTGCTAGTGGGGTCTATGCGTAGTCAATTATGGCAGCATGTGAGGTGGCATGTTGCCTATTTTGGCTTTCTGGTTCAGCTTTTTATGATGAGCCCCGTGTGAGGATCCGGGAAATGTAATTTGTTCTAGGATTGAGATAGTTTGATTTTCATTCGGGAGTTTGTGAAATTTCAGATTTTTAGGTTTCGATTCATAGAAATCCAACTGTTGGATTTTCATTGTTTTTTCTCTAGAACGCTAGAGTTACAAAGACAATTAAAACCTTGATGTTTGAATTGGTTTAAAGGTGAACTAGAGCTTTAGGTTTCGGCGACATGATGTCCTAGTGTTTCACTTTTTCTTAAGGTAATCTAATTTCAACTCTCCGAATGAATATTTATGAGTGTGCTTTGTACATGACGTGAGAAGACCTCACTTGAGGAAGGTTCCGATCGATGACAGGCTTAGCCGTATACTATGAATGGAATTTTATTTTAAATAAATGCATATAATTCTATTTTTGTAAATATTTATTTGTATTATTTTTGGGGCTATAACTGGTTTGTGATCTTTGCTTTTAAATTACCTTGGGAAATTTCTTATGCTTGAATATGAATCGCGAGTTTGCTAGTGACCTGTGATTTTCGATAAATGTCTTGGATTATTTCTCGATAAGGATTTCTAGATTTGATTGAGATTTATAACTTATGACTTCCGTTGGATGCTTTGAATTTTAATCAATATTGATCTATGATTCTACTTGAAATCTTGCATTTGAATTTCATTTACAATTTGAGTTGTGATGCTTGAGGGTACTTTGGCATGTGGGATTTGTTGTTGGACTTTCTTTATTTATGTTAGATTTTGGCGAAGTACGCCTTTAAATGATTCCTTATTTTTATTCTCACCGTACTCTGGATAAGTTATGGTTATTTATTTGATTGCATTTTTTAGTTAGCTTTGTTTATTATTATCTGCCTTCATGGTGAGGTGAACCCTTGCCTTGGAGGCAAGGACACTATAACTCATCTACCTTCATGGTGAGGGGAACAGTTGACTTAGTGGCAAACTCATTGCAGCCCTATACCTACTACACCTTAGTGGCATGACGATAATATAGGAGTAAATGGAGTATTTAGCCTGGGAGACTCATTTTTGTATGGTAACTATTCTTTCCCCTGTTTATTTTCTCTATTTTGCTAGCAATGAGAAGATTAAATAAGGACATGAATTTTCGATTTTAGAAAGGTTTTTAAGATATTGTTGCTTGCATTGGTTTTAAATAAAGTAGTTTTTTGGAAAATATTAAAATCTTTCTAAATTTCTTTTATTTAAGAATTGAGATTATTATTATTTTTGTCCACTCATGCTAACGTTTATAAATACTTTTCCCTATGCTCTTCGAGATTCAAATGCTCAGTTCGTAGATCAACTATTCAGCAAGAGTAGGAGTTGAGGCATAGTAATCATCGCTGCCTCCTTTGCTTCTAGGTTACCAGTTTAACCTACCATGTTGTGTTTCCGTACTATTTCCTTAGATTGCTCTCAATACCTTGAGATGTTGTTTTCACTTTGAAGTTGTCTATTAAGGGTCTACGACTTACTATGAGATATTGTGGAGATTTTTATGGGTTGAATTTGTAGACTTAATACGTTGGACATTTATGCTATTTGGGAGTTCAGATATTTGAGATGTTTTTACTTTGGTTGTAGAGTTGATAATATGTGGGGAGCATTTAGGCTCCAGGAGTTGAGGATGGTTGTTGTTTTTAGAAGTATAATATATGATTTCTACATGTTTGGATAGTCTATTTTTAGGAGAAGTTTTACCGAATTTTCGGTAGAATTGCCTCTTTAGATGAACCCCACAGGCTCATTCTGATTTAATAGTTTATTCCAGGCTGAGTTTTGTCATAAGTTATCGAAATTTATAGTTGACTAAAGACCAGCTACTGTTTGCACGATACCTAAGACTAATCCCTTGGGTAATATCTAGGACTTTATTTAGGGCCCTTAAATATGTTATGCTGGCCAATATAAATTGTAACATCCATCTATCAATCAAAAATTGTCACAGATGTCTATGGAAAAGTAGCAATTGTTACAATTAACTGTGTAAATCTTCATACAGATATCAGTGTCTTTCAAAATCACACGAATGACAGTATGAAATGTCATTGTTACAGATGACTGTGTGAATGAAAACTATTTTTCGTATTATAATTTTGTTATTACTAACCAACATCCGTGTATAAAAAATTTACACAAATATCATGAGTACGCGAGAAAATTTAGTCACACTAATTTCAATGAGTAATAATATAAACATATTTTTATGTAGGACTCAGTCATTCATAGTTTACATGGATGTTTGTATCTACAAATTAAATCCCAATATTTTTTTAGTGTGAAAGTAAATATGTTTAAAATATGTTTGGTTATGTTTGCCAGTAATGTAGAGACCTATACGAGCATGTGGCTGCTTAAGCCTCAAATTAATGAGCAAATTTCATTTTAGGCCCCTGACATTTATATCCTAAATCACATATGTCCATACATTTATACCCTTGTGCTTTTAATTTCAATCAATGTTGTACAATCCTTAGCTTTTTGTCAACTATTGTGTAATATATTTTGAAATTCTTGCCACTTTCACGTTAGTAAATTATCATCCTACAATAGAGCCCATTAGAGTCTGCTTTTCAATTTACAAAATAATTGACGGAAAAAAATCACGATTGGACAGAAATGATTAAATTATAGAGCATAGGGGTACATATGAAATCAGAATTATAGGGGCACAACTGATTTAAGATATAAAAGTCAGAGAAATAAAATGAGATTATCTGTTAATTAAGTAGTCCTTCTAGTGGAGTACACTCCTGATTGTGAATTTGTGATTTTTTTTTTTCTTGTAAGGGATTGGTGTTTCGTTCTTTGTTTATCATGATTTAACCAAGGGTAACACTGGACTGGAAATCAAGTCATGAAATTAAGTAAGATCAAGATTTTAGGTAACACTAACATTTAAAATCAAGTTATGAAATTAAGTACACATATCATGATTTAGGATAACACTCGACTAAAAATCAATTCATGAAATTAAGTACATAGATCAAGCCCAACAAATACAGAACACTAACTAACTTGAACAAGGCCGCAAGCCGAAACGCAACGCAGAGAACTAGGAGATTCGGCAAGAGGCTAGACAAACTAATAAGTACATGGTTTCAAACAAAGCATCTACCAGTAAGAACAACATTATTGATAAAAACAAAAACAAAACAGTATTGATATATCAAAAGGAGTTGAAATTGAAGTAAACCAAGGTTGAAGACGAACCTAAATCACACATAATGATGCATCGCTTCTGAGCTTGATGAAAGATTGAGTAACCACAATAGCATTTAGCATAGACTTGAATCAGGCTCGTCTTTTCCCTCTGAGACTAGTGGTACGAGGACGAGAAAGAGGCTTTCCAGGGCGAGCATCTTTATTTGATTCTGCTAGTTCTTCGTCATGCTCATTGTTATGAAATTGTAGCACGTCTGGATCATCATCAACAGTCGCGAACACACTTTGATCATCTATTGAAGGTTCTATTTCACCTGGAGAAGTTTCTTGGATGCCCAAATCTTTGTTTGAATATTCTGATTCCAAATCTTTGTCATCTTCACAAAATTCAAGTTCTGGATTTGGATCATCTTCGTTTGTGGCTGTCAAAATTTGGACAGGATTGGGAAGCTGCTGTGTTCCTCTACTAGTCTGACCAGAGCCTGGCACATCTTTATTTGATCCATCTTTGTATGATTTTCCAAACTGGTTACCTCCAAGAGACTCCAATCCCTTGCCTAGATCATCACCCATTCTGGCTGTCACAATTTGATCGAGATTAGGAGGAGGCTCTATTCTTGTTCGTGGACCCATAATATGACCTCTGGTCCTGCGCGAGTCTTTGCTTAACTCATATACTTCTGCATTTTTTCCATTGTAATCGCGATCTCCAAGAGGCTTCAATTCCACATTTGGATCATCATTAATTGTGGCGGTTAAATTTTGGACAAGATTGGGAGACTGGTCGGTTCCTTGAGCACTAGAAAGCGGTTGTAGGAAGTATGGATCTACATTTGAGGCAATTGGTTCTGACTCTTGTACTTTGTCATCTTCATCGTCAAAAGAAACCAGTGCCTTTCCCGGATCACTACCGGTTACGGCAGTCCCAATTTTTTGAAGATTAAAAAGTTTGACTTCCTCTCGTACCGGAGTACGATGTTGGCGCTCTCGCAAATCTTTTTTGAAACCACCAAATTTCAATTCATGTACTTTTGCTTTGTCATCTTTGTAATCGTCACCACCAACCAACTTTAATTCCTCACTTGAATCATCAACATTTGTGGCGGTCAAAGTTTGGATAAAATCCGGAACCTGTAGAAAAATTTGACAATATGTTAACATATGACATATATAACATTATCAATTTCAGAACTTATTTACTTAAACGATGACCTAATTTACTCTAGTGAGGAAGTTATTTACCTAAAAGACAACTTTCTTATAGTGACTACTTGAGTTATATAAGTTGTAATATGAGTTCTCAATTTAATAAATTTTACATGAAATAAAACATGTATAAAAAAAAATCTCAACATACCTTGGCTTCACTCAAAGCCTGTATACCTCCTCGAGCACTAGCAAATGGTTCTAATTCTTCAGCTGTGCCTTCTTCATCGTCCAAAAAAACCATTGCGCTACTCGAATCATTACCACTACCAGTACTCATAAGTTGGTTAGGATTCAAAGGCCCTTGTCTACTTCTTGCTCGAGTACGAGCTTGTCGTCCACGCGGGTCATTTTTTGTACCACCTACTTCCAATTTTTGAGTTAAGCCATATTTAGCTGATTCTCCTTCCTGGTTACCTCCAAGAGACTCCAATCCCTTGCCTAGATCATAACCAATTCTGGTTGTCACAGTTTGGTCGGGATTAGGAGACTCTATTCTTCTTCGAGCATCCATAATATGACCTTTGATCCTGCGGGAGTCTTTGCTTAACTCATATACTTCAGCTTGTTTGCCTCTGTAATCATCATCTCCAAAAGATTTCAATTCGTCAACTGGATCATCCTCAATTGTGCCGGTAAAACTTTGGGAAAGATTGGGAGACTGTTCAATTCCTCGAGCACCAGTATGCAATTGGCGCATGTATGAATCTACATTTGAGGCAAATGGTTCTGAAACTTGTACATTGTCATCTTCATTGCCAAAAGAAACCAGTGCCTTGCCTGGATCACTACCGCTTGCAGCAGTCACAATTTGTTCAAGATCGAAAGGCTTTTCATCCTCTCGTACCTGGGTACGATGTTGGCGCCTTGGCGAATCTTTATTTGAACCGCCTGATTTCAATTGATGTACTTTTGCTTTGTCATCACCAAGAGCCTGTTGGAAAATCTACTACATATTAGTATATGACATACATATAATTATCAATTTCAAAACTTATTTACTCAAAAGAAAACCTAATTTATTGTGTGAGGACATAATTTACTCTAACTTTAACTATTTTTTAGTTGCTACATTAGTTATCAAAATAGTTATATGAGTCATCGAAATAATAAATATTACATGAAATAAGATATGTACGTATAAAAAATATTAACATACCATAACTTTACTCATAGCGTGTTTACTTCCTCGAGCACTATCAAATAGATCGGATACTTCAACTTCGCCTTCTGCATCGTCCAAAGAATCCATTGCCGTACTTGAATCATTACCACTAGCGGGACTCGAGCAGCTAATAAGATTCGAAGGCTCTCTACATCTTGCTCGAGTAGGAACTTCTCCCCCACGCGGGTCTTTTATTGAACCACCTAATTCCAATTCTGCATAATCATTTTGGGGTCCTGATTCATTCACCACTAGTTCATCTGCATCATCGTTTTTAGATTGCCCTGCCCCATCTAGATCAACATTACTTGCGGCATTCGAAACTTGATCAACTATGGAAGCCTTTTGTTTTCCAGTACGACGACTAGAATGATTTTTCTGCTGGATGGATTTTGAATCGACCAATATTCGTTTAACTGCATCAGGTTGCTCCACATATTGAGTACCATCTGTGATGTCACTCTCACTTTGGTTATAGAGGGGCCTGCGGTGGCGCTCATCTGGTGTTTCATCATGTACATTACATGGAAACTTGACATCTTCATTTGCATTATTTGGACCACCCAAATTCAATTCTCCGCCATCTTCTTGAGCTTCTGATTCTTGTACTGATGCTTTACCATTGTCATCCTCTTGAGATTTTACAGCTCCATCTTCATCAAAATTACTTGCGAAATTCAAAGGTTGAACGAATCCGGAAGGGTTCTGTTTTCCCACCGGACGACGACCACGAGCAGAAGGATTTTTTGTGTGCAACGTTTTTTTTTCTGATTCATATGATTTTCCCTCACCTTCATCTGGTTCTTTCTCATACTGAGCAGCTTCTGTGTTGTCAGACACACTGGTGTCAATGAGAGGCTTACGAGGACGCTCATCTGATTCTTTTTCATGTGCATCAGGTTCCACTCCTTCATCTACATTATTTGAACCACCATCATTCAATTCTCCGCCATCATTCAATTCGTCGTTGTCATCTTTTTGAGATTGTACTGCCCCATGACAAATATTACCCGCGGCATTCAATAATTGACCAAATCTGGAAGGCTGTCTTTTTCCTTGTGGATTACGACGACTACTCGACGCTTTCCCCTTATTAGGGGGCGGCGATTTTCTTTTGGAATCATTTGAATCCTCTTTAGCTGCATCATCTTGAGTAGCATCTGTATTGTTAGTCTCACTTGGGTTACTGTGAGGCTTGCCGCTGCGCTCATTTGATTCTTCTTTAACTGGATTAGATCCTTCCCCCTCATCTTGAGCAGATTTTGTGTTCTTTGTCTCTTGTTCCGCTGCATTATGTTGTTCTGGATTTTCATCTTCATCGTTGTCACCATCTTGAGGTTGTTCTGCCTCCCGTAAATCAGAACAACATCCAGTATTCAGAACTTGACGACATCCAGTATTCAAAACTTGACGGATTCCAGAATGCTTGTCTTGTCTCTCCTTTGCACCACTCCGGTTTTTAATCTTGGGTAGGCGCGGTTTCTTTTCGGATTCATTTGATTCTTCTCCGACTTGGTTGGATTCTGCTTTCGCCACATCTTGAGATGTATCTGCAGTATCAGTCACACTCTGGTCTTCAGGAGTATCCATGAGTTCCATCACACTACTCGACGCTTTGCCCCTATTAGGGGGCCCCGATTTTCTTTTGGAATCATTTGAATCCTCTTTAGCTGCATCATCTTGAGTAGCATCTGTATTGTTAGTCTCACTTGGGTTACTGTGAGGCTTGTCGCTGTGCTCATTTGATTCTTCTTTAACTGCATTAGATCCTTCCCCCTCATCTTGAGCAGATTTTGTGTTCTTTGTCTCTTGTTCCGCTGCATTATGTTGTTCTGGATTTTCATCTTCATCGTTGTCACCATCTTGAGGTTGTTCTGCCTCCTGTAAATCAGAACAACACCCAGTATTCAGAACTTGACGATATCCAGTATTCAAAACTTGACGGATTCCAGAATGCTTGTCTTGTCTCTGCTTTGCACCACTCCTTGAAGGTTTTTTAATCTTGGGTAGGCGGGGTTTCTTTTTGGAGTCATTTGGTTCTTCTCCAACTTCGTTGGATTCTGCTTTCGCCACATCTTGAGATGTATCTGCAGTATCAGTCACACTCTGGTCTTCAGGAGTATCCATGAGTTCCATCACACTACTCGACGCTTTGCCCCTATTAGGGGGCCGCGATTTTCTTTTGGAATCATTTGAATCCTCTTTAGCTGCATCATCTTGAGTAGCATCTGTATTGTTAGTCTCACTTGGGTTACTGTGAGGCTTGTCGCTGCGCGCATTTGATTCTTCTTTAACTGGATTAGATCCTTCCCCCTCATCTTGAGCAGATTTTGTGTTCTTTGTCTCTTGTTCTGCTGCATTACGTTGTTCTGGATTTTCATCTTCATCGTTGTCACCATCTTGAGATTGTTCTGCCTCCTGTAAATCAGAACAACATCCAGTATTCAGAACTTGACGACATCCAGTATTCAGAACTTGACTGATTCCAGAATGCTTGTCTTTTCTCTTCTTTGCACCACTCCTTGAAGGTTTTTTAATCTTGGGTAGGCGCCGTTTCTTTTCGGAGTCATTTGATTCTTCTCCAACTTCATTGGATTCTGCTTTCTCCACATCTTGAGATGTATCTGCAGTATCAGTCACACTGTCGTCTGGAGGAGCATCCATGAGTTCCATCACACTTTTTTCACGGGGAGGCTTGCGCAAGTTTGGATCCGAACTCATCTTGTCGGTCCCACTTGTGTTACTGGTATCAGGTTGCTCCAAGTCAGGTGGACCCATCTCAGGCCGTCCTCCTGAAGGAATACTGTAGCGTCGCAGCAGCCTTGAAAATTGAAATGGAAGCATGCCCTTCTTCTCGGCCATGGAAAGGAGACCAATTACAATAAAAGAAAGAAAAAATAGACCACCTAGGGAGACAAAGGTGGCAAGAACTGGTGTACGGGGGCCATTAATGCTAGGTGACAAAAAATTTGGTCCTGGTGCAATTGAATTATAATTGGGAGGGGTTGCCCAATAATTGGGAGGGGATGCCCAAGGAGAAGGGCATACGCAATGACAGGGTGGTGAGTCTGGAGATAGTGGTGATGGTGACGGTGAAGGTGTTGATGGTTTAGGTGGTGGTGATGGTGGTGATGAAGGCGGTGGAAGTGGTGGTGGTGGTGGTGATTGGGGTGGCGGATGTGATGGTGGAGGCGGTGGTGAAGGCAATGGTGGAGGGAAAGATGAAGGCGGCGGCGGTGATGGGGGTGACCAATGTGGTGGTGGGGGCGGTGGGGAATGATAAAATTGTGGTGGTGGTGGTGACGGATGTGATGGGGATGGGGGTGGTGGGGAGCGAGATGAAGGTGGTGGCGACAATGAAACTACTGGTGGGGAGTAGTGAGATGAAGGTGGTGGTGGAGGTGGTGATGGCAAAGTTGGAGTAGTTTTGTTACAGCCACATGCTGGTGGTGGTGGAGGTACCTCCACCGGTGGAGGTTGGAGTGTTGGAGTAGTAGTATTACACGGTGATGAAGGCGGTGGAGGCGAGTAGTATGCATACGTCGAAGGTGGTGGTGGTGATGGCGAGGAAGGTGGTTGTGGTGATTTTGGTTGGGAGTAGTTAGATGAAGGCGGTGGCCCCCATTGTGGCGGCTTTTGTGGGGATGTTGGTGGTGGGGGTGAGAGAGAAGGTGGTGGGTGAGAGTAGGGTGATTGTGCTGGCGGCGGTGGTGATTGTGGGGGTGAAAGTGTTGGAGTAGCTGTGTGGTTACATGCTGGCGGTGGTGGTGGTGGTGGAGGTGGAGGTGGAGGTGGAGGGAGGAGTATCGGAGAAGTTGTGTTATTACACGGTGGTGAAGGCGGTGGTGGTGGGGAGTAGTATGGATAACTGGCCATCGTACCAGTCCTACTACTAGCTAGCAATGGCAAGTGATGATGATATAATTTGGTAGTAGTGGGTTCTATTTAAACTGATGATCGAAGTCTCAACATTATTGAAATATCACGGAATGACAATTAATTAATAATGCATTATTGCATGCAGATTCCTTGAAAGAAAAATATATGAGTGCATGCCTGACCTACACACTCAATGATATCTTTTGGTGGGGCTTACACTAATCAGGCAATTAAACCCCAGAAAAAGTCCAAATTTTGTTGGTCCAAATTGAAGTCCCTTAACTTTAATGCATCGTCCTCATAAAATCCTCAACAAACACGTAATAACCGAACTTTATTAACAAGCATTGGACAGTGAGTGTAATGCATGTGGTAATTAATCAAAATGGGGGTTACGTTTTATTGAGAAAAGCTTAGTGAGTCTAAGCTATATGAGCCAGCTAAATCAAACGAGTTAGTTTTATAGATTAATCCTAAAGGCTAAAGTGAGTTATGTAAATGAGATTTACGAACAGAGCATAACAAAGCAAAGATTTGGTATCATTATTTTATGAATCAAATATAAACAATTTAAAAGCAAATTATACATATTATAATTCAACAGAATACAGACTAATAATTTAAAAACAAACTATATATTCAACATAACACAGACTATATCAAGTCAATTTACGTCATAAAAATATGTTCCCACGATGAGTGCAGATGCCTAGCAAATAGCAAACAAGAGTAACTAATTGTGTGCCAAGTGCCAACTAACCCCTTCAAAAAGAAACAAAAAAAAAAAAAAATTGTGTGCCAACTAAGCGGATGGGGTGCCAAGAAATGAAGGGGGTATCAACGTAATCTATCAGTCCAAAGAACAAGAACATTAGGTAGGATCGATGGGTCTCTGTTTTTTTTTTTGGATAAATCGATGGGTCTCTTTCGATCAGGAATTCTTCTTAAATAAAAAAGGTAAATGCCATGGGTTCTCAGAAGTCATAAAGCTAGTTTAACTTATTGAACTCGCGGCTGAGGTTTGATCAAGATATAGGACTATAGGTCCCTCAATAACTTCCCTTTCTAAAACAGAAAAGTGACCTTTCACTCTTTCAGGGGAAAAAAATAGAAAGAAAAAAAAGTGAAAACGAAGGAACTGAGAAAGTGCAATAAAAGAGCGGTCATTCTTTTCTTCTCAGGCTGCGGTCATATACTCATATCCATGAAGCCATGACTTTTTCCCTCCCACAATAGTCCAATGTGGATAAGAGAACAATGTCAAAGCATATATTCCGGTTAATTTGGTGTACTCTGTGTGTGTTGTTTGAGTCTAAAAGTATTTTTGGCAAGATCTCTTAGGGGATTTAGCACAGCAAGCTGATACATGCTGCTCAAAAATAAGTCTACGTGGGTTTGGGTTACAACTTCACCAATTCCGTAATCCATAAGGAAAACAAGTCTTTATTGGAGTCAATTAGTGGTGATTGAATAAGAAACTTCAATCAATAATCCTTCTATGGTAAGGAACAATCGAAACCCTAGGTATAAATACCAGGTTTCAAGGACGAATACGACACAACTGTTCAATCAACTAATCTCTACGATTATCAAAGTCTCTCCGGA
Source organism: Rosa x damascena (assembly GCA_001662545.1). Classification (NCBI taxonomy): domain Eukaryota; kingdom Viridiplantae; phylum Streptophyta; class Magnoliopsida; order Rosales; family Rosaceae; genus Rosa; species Rosa x damascena. The sequence continues at coordinate 23,033 of LYNE01001367.1, read as the reverse complement.
GCAAACCTAGCTACCTGCAACCCAGTTAAGCAAGGGTAACGCCCTCGCGACTCAGCGAAGCTAAAGATACGCTTTAGCAAACCCGTGCTTTCTCCAAACTTCCCAGTGATTGCTCTGCTCAACCTACAACGTTGAGTATCGATTCGGTGACGCGAAGAGATCACAACCAAAGCCCTTACCCGTAAGGCAAGAAGTCATTTTCCGTAAGGCAGAGAAAAGAACCTTGTGACGAGGTTGGTGCTCTCCTCGTCCACATCGTTTGATCAAGAAGTCAGGTCAAATGATTCTCTGACGAATGCACCCCAGGATGCTGGCACGCCTGTGCACATGCTTAAAAGAGACAGTTTGCACCCATACTGGTTTTGGAGCCAAACATGTGTATATAGTTACTTTAGTGTACTA
>LYNE01001366.1:40174-51289 GCA_001662545.1 Rosa x damascena | reverse complement strand
AATTCCCCGAATTAAAGATGTCCCGGTCAATGGCCATACAGTGAAGGTCAAGTTTTGTGATACCTGTTTGTTATATCGTCCACCACGCGCCTCTCATTGTTCCATATGCAACAACTGTGTTCAGAAGTTTGATCACCACTGTCCATGGGTTGGTCAGTGTATTGGATTAGTAAGTCACTTCACCACTACCAACTATATATACATAATACATACATACATATAAACCTGCAACTTGCTTACACTTCACTTAATACTCCCCTATTTCATGTGCATTTCATTACATTTCCAAATTCTGGCACTCCTCATTTGCCTTTTTCAGTTGCTAGAATTACTATTTTATGAATCCCTTGTGTAGAAACCAATTATATTTCTTGCATTTCCATTACAAGCACTACCTAGCCTAGCAAAAAGGTATTAAGTTTTGAATATAAAAAGTCAACATGATGATAGTGTATTTCAGGTTAATAGGAGAGTGAATAAAACACCAGGTAGGGAGAAGACAATTGTGTTTCAGGGCTTGACATCCAGAAGTAATATGATGGCATAATGGGTTATTTAAATGTATCGAAACACTTCCTGGACCAAACTTATACATCTTTTATGGTAAAGAATACTATTGAGTTCTAAAAGAATATAAATAAACCTGGAAGGTTTCAAAAGTCACGTATGAGAACAAATCCCTATGCTCTTTGCAGAAAGTTACTGCCTTTAACCAACAAAAACCCTTACTATATATAATTTAGATTCAACAAAATGCCTAAAAAAAATCCTAACATCTAAAGAAAAGATCTAAAAACCCATATGATCATTAATTTAATACAATGAAACAGAGGACGCAAAAACTAAAGCACAACAGCTTAATACACAAATATAGCCTACAAAGAACTATCGGAGTCTAATGCCTAAAAGCGAGGCCAAGTACCGAATGCTATCCCACGAGTGGTCTATACCATCATCCCTAGCTCCCTCAAAGGTTCTGTTATTGCTTTCCATCATAGCAGAATTTCCCAAATCTATTATTTATTTATTATCCTTCTTCCAATAGAACTTATATCTCATACAACGAGGTTCTTCAAGAAGCTTAAACATCCCATTTGACATTAGCCCTATAACTAATTTCTTCCATAAGGAAGAGCACATCTGCAACCTCTTTACACATCAAACACCAATGTGGGCATGGGCATTTCAACGACCTTCTCCTCTGAACAGAATCACAATTCACAAGTATTCATCTCTCCATAAGCAATACTTATCCAAGCTAGTACCGGCTCCTTGAGACTTAGGAGGTACTTTATCTTTGCATATTTGCAAGAAGGGCTAGAAAAGGGAAGATAAGAGTTACTCTTTAATTGTCAAAAGAGAAGATACCTGTGAGCTCCAGCTTCTACCCTATACGATTCATAAGCAATACTTATCCAAGCTAGAACCGGCTCCTTGAGACTTAGGAGGTACTTTATCTTTGCATATTTGCAAGAAGGGCTAGAAAAGGGAAGATAAGAGTTTAATTGTCACAAGAGAAGATACCTGTGAGCTCCAGCTTCTACCCTATACGATTCATCCAGCCTGGATGGAACCAAAACTATATTTTCTACAACAGAAATATTGTGAAAATGCGAAAGTCTTTTGAACTGAAGAAAAAGGTTACAGATTGCTATTCCTCCACCCGATACTCTTCCCAAAATATTACATTTTGCTCATTTGCGTCCCCAAACCTACAAACAGAAGTGAAAGGATGAAGTCTTGAGAATGCTTCTGATTACTAATATGGAGTTTTACTACATGTAAACTACTTTTAAAGTATCTCTGATATCTGTGAACCAATTATAGTTATGTGGTTGACAGCTGAAATTTGTGATCCAAAAGGACTTTACTATGTTATATATGTATGTATGTGTGTGTGTGTGTGTGTATATATATATATATTTTATTGAACCAGAACCTCCTAAAAGTTTATTTGTCAGTTAATTTTGGATTTATACTGAATTTTTAGCTGCTTCTGTTAATTTATATAGACATTTGTATCCAAGTGATCATATAATATAGACATCTATATAGGCTCACTTATAAATCAATAGAGGTTCACGTAGGTCTAGGATCATCAATATAGGCGCACTTGGATATAATTGACTGAAAATTCATCAAGAGTCCATAATTAAGTGAGCTTATATAAACATCTAAATTTAAGGGAGCATATATGTGCATAAAGTAAATTTGGATGTCTTTGGGTGTCTGACATGGCGAATCAGTTGGTTAACCATTTTAATTAGAAGAATTATCTTAGTTTATTATCACCAAACTAAATTACTTTTTTCGTATTCTTGTGCTTGCAGCGTAACTATCCATTTTTCATCTTATTTATTTCATCATCAACCTTGCTCTGCATATATGTCTTTGTGTTTTCCTGGATCAACCTTCTTCAAAAAGGGGGCAATCTATGGAGGGCCATGTCACATGATGTCGTATCAGTTATTCTGATAGTATATTGCTTCATAGCTGTCTGGTTTGTTGGGGGGCTTACAGTTTTCCATGTCTATCTAATCTGCACCAACCAGGTACCCTTTTGCTCTTGTTCATATTTGTGTTCTTAGTATTCATATGTCGATAATGGAATTTTCTTTTGGTGTATAAACTGAGTGTGATCTCTTTCCTTCTCATGTATAAATCTAAGATGACATATAATTTACTTGTATGTGCATTTGGGTTGGTTGTTTCAATATTGTGTTCCATACATATAAAATGTTGTCCACCAGAATATGGGGCATGTTTTGAGTTTCTTTTTCTCCTTTTTGATTGGAAGATCAGTTTTGCATTATTTTGCAAAAACTATATGTCTAATGCATTTAACTAGCTTTAAATAATTGAGCCGTGTGAAAAGGGAATAGTATGATTTATCATAGGTCTAAGTAGATAGCTTAAAAACTGCAGGACTGAAATAAGATTCCATTACAAATACGAAAGGAGATTTAAAAGATACAGCCTTAGGATTAGACTTAGAAGCTACAGATAAGTTTCATAAGATAAGCTTGGTCTAACCTAGACATTAGACATAGTACTGATAATGATACATCATTTTATAGTATGCCATCATGGTATGGGGAATCTACTAATTAACCAATCTAATGAATTCTGGTTATTTCTTGAGTAAAGTGAAAATGTACTGCTGTTTTCATATGAATGCCACATATGTGTATGTGTGTGTGTGATATATCATATCCTCCTTGTTCATATTACCACTAGTCCCCTTGTGAACAACTGTCTTCCTTCCACTTAACAGTTCCACCTTTTTAATTATAATATAGATTTAGGGAAATAAATAGACCCATACTCTGGAAGATGGTTTTGTTTGAAGCATTGATTGATGAGATAGGTTGTCCAGCTTGAGAAAAACAAACCATGTGACTCCATTCTTTGCGAGGATGCCAAGGTCTAAGGGGGTAGATTGTAACACCCTTGCCATTAATGCGTGCACACATTCCTCCCATGTTAATGGCTCTACCATTGTCTTTGCCCACTTGAGCCAGTGAGGGCTGAGGCCTTCTAAGTAGAATGAAGCAAGCTTGATTTTCTAATCACTGCAATTAAACTCAAAATAATTTTTTCACTAAACCTTTGTGCACTGCCGTAACTAAAAAACTTATGTTCTCATGAGTTTTGAGTAGTGGTAAACCAATGAAACAAATTACATCCTCCTAGTTTAGTGTATTGTCCATTTCTAGTTGTACTTTTGTAGTTAAAATTTCATTTTACATTTTATGCCTACTTGATAATATAGCTCATATGGAATATTCAACTCCGGGTGTAGCTTTTACACCTACTTTTTTACATTGCCTAACAGACTAATGTTGAATATCTAGCCAACCATCGAATTTGGGTATAGATTCTTTTTTAATTTTGACCACTACTTTTTCACAGACAACATATGAGAACTTTCGTTACCGCTATGATAAGAATGAAAACCCGTACACTAAGGGGATACTGGGAAACTTAAGAGAAGTGTTCTGCTCCAGGATTCCACCATCAATGGTAAATTTTCGAGCGTGGGTTCTAAAAGATGATGATACTGCAATGGGATCCATCGCTTCAGAGAGTGAAAGAGGCTTCATCAGTTCCAAGGAGAAATTCGACATAGAAATGGGGAACAAGTTTACCAAGGACGGTAATATGATGGTTCCAAGTATATTGCAGAAATTGGACTACACTGGCATTGATGATAACATGAAGAAGAAGAATTTGGATACTAGTGGTTTCAATGATGATTTAAAAAGGAAGGCATCAGATCAACCGTTTCTCTTTCCTATTGGTCAAGAAATAAAAAATTCAAAGGGGGGTTCTGCAACTCGAGTTAATTCTGTTAGTGACAAGAGGACACAGTAGTTCCAAATCATCTTGCATAACTGCTTGTTTTCGAGTGAAAGGTAGTATTCCTCTTAATCTATATACAAGCTTTTAAATTTTTTGATTATTATGAAGTTATCTTGTATGAGGAAAGTAGAGTGTTTTATTTGTTCATTGTTAACCTTTGTTCTAGTTGCATTTGTTTCCTGTGAATATTTCATTTTTCTTATAACACATTTTAGGGAGAATGTGGTTAGATGTGAGTTGCATTCAGTGTAGATATATGCAAGTAGAAATTAAATGACACTTGATCAAAGCCACACACTATCTGTGATACTGTTAAAATGAATATTATGTTTTAAATATAAGAGCAGGCAGTTGAAAAGGATTATCTGCAGAGAGAGAAAATAGGAAACATTATTTTATTTTATTTTGTGGTTAGTTGTTGATTATGATAATGTTCATATTTAATTGTATATAACTCAAAACGGTATTATGGGAACTTTTGGTAAAAGTTGAGAAACACTCTTCTTTTAAACAAAACCGTTGATATTTCATTTGCATCAAACCATCATTATCAGTACCTGTAAAAATGGTTCAACACATTGTAGTGTAGACTTGTGGAAACAGTGAATATCAGCAAATATCAGATATGACGTTTTTCTTTGCCCCCACCCCCCTTTTGCTTGGGTTGTGGAGACATTTTTCAGTCAAATGTATACACAAATGCTTCCTCTGTTTCAGGATTTTAGTTTGTATGTTATGTTCTTATATTAACATGATAAGTTCAATAGTAATTTGAACAACCAAAATGGATATATGGAAGGTAGCCTTGTGCTCTCTCTTTTTACATGCTTAGAAAAGGCATCATAGTACATTATTGGATATGAGTTATTTACTAAAATGCTTCGTTACATGCAGCTGGCCTATTTATTTAATATTTGTTGATTCATGGCTGTACATTGAGATGAAATACCAACTTACTGGTAGACAGCAACAATATAGTTTTAAACGGTGACACTAGTGTGGGATATTGTAACTTGTGGAAAATGTAGAAATGAGAATGTGACTAGCTCCAGTATAGGGCACGATTTGTGTGCCTGGCATTTTATTCTGTATTTTGGTTAGTAATAAATGGACTTTTGTTGTTTACGGCTTAGAATGCACATATGTTAGCACAAGTTTGAGTTCAGATTTTCCAAATTTGGCAAGTCTTACAAGTGATAGAAACATAGAAGGGTCAAACATATCAGTTATAAAATAGAGATATTCTGCGCTGATTTTTTCTTCTATTTTTTGGGTAAAGATCATATGTTGATTAATTGTTTCATTATACATTTATCTAAGTGCTATGAATTTGAAACGCAAGATAAACACAGTTTAAGTAGTACATTTCAACTCAATGCATAGTTGAGTATGGATATGATATGGGTTAAACCAAAATTAATCTGATCTTTGTACGATAACTGGTTCACCTTACCATGTCTCAATGTTTACTTCTCAGGTTTTGCTGGATAAATTTTTCTCAGTAAATGCTTGTCATATGACAGATTGACTGAACAAGTTTAGTCAATGATCCTAAAATGCTCATTTACTGAGATTAGAGGTGAAATGTGAAGGTCAGTGATGTAATTATAATGGAATCAAGAAAATGAGAGTAATTCATTCTAGTGCTCATGTTCTGTTCAAACTCGCCCAAACACCTATCTTTATCCTACTTCATTACTGAAGCTGGAAAACTAGCTGTAATTTGGCACATATAAAAGAATGAAGGTGCTACATTGTGAAATGCTTATGTTACAATGTAGTAACTTCATCTTTTTTATGTGATGGAGTGAGTTAATTTATTTCTTAGTGTTTAGGACCTGTTTTAAGTTGTCATTCTTTTTTCTTTTGGAGTTGGGGAATGTAGACTAGCATTCTTAAGGTAATAATTCAATTTAAATTTCTCGTTACACGCAGTCTTTGACATTCTAACAGAAATAGATGCATATACATACACACAGCTGCTATTCCTTTTTGTTTTTTTGTGTGTGTGTGTGTTTTTGATGCTTCTGTTGGAAATAAGAATAGTTTCTTTCTTTCCAATTACCTAAAACTCCTGGAATTTGCATTGCTATGCTCATTCTATAGCTCTTGCAGCTGCACTACCATTGAAACAACCTGCCTATTGGATAGAATTTGGCACTTCTTAGCTGGATAATATTTTATGGAATGATGCATTATTGAATGTTAAATTCAGGGGGGTTACTATCTTTCTCCTTACCTATATTCAAGAAATGAGACACATTCAACCCCATTGTATTACTGCAAGCTATAATTAAAATTTCCCTTCCAATCCAACCAAAAAAAAAAAAAAATTGCAGTTGTGTTGGGCCGTTGGCCCTTGTTGCAGCCAAATCTAAGAATATGGAGAGGAGAGAAATGTGCTCAAATCCAAATCCAAAGAAACAATAAGCTTTCCGTTTCCAAAACTCAGCAGTTTGATTCAATTATTTATGGGAGTGAAATTTATACTTATATTATTTATTCTTGTAAAAATTTGAATAAAAAATAAAAGGAATGTGGATTGGAAATTCGGAAGTGTGAATTTCATTCTCCCTTCTTTATATTGAAGAATTTTAAAGGAAAAGCACATTATGTGCATTCGTCAAAGCAACTGACGAGGAGGGAATCAAGGAATTACAATCACAACTTAATCAACATTTAGTATCATTAATGTAATCGATATTTCCATTGTAATTCTATATAAAGAGACCATGAAATGAAATGAGTAGACCAATTCAATCTCAATTTTACTTTTACACGTTATCAGCACGCTCAGAGCGAATAGCCAAAAGAAAAAAACCATAATTTTCTAGTCTCTTTCTTCTTTCTGTCGAAAAAAAAACCAAGAAAAAACTCTAAGAAGAAAAAGTCTTCTTCTCTGCTGCCAATTCAACAAAAAAAAAAAAAATCTCTCTTCCCAGCAGCAGATCGACCACGTCCAAGACCGGCCCCGACCAGACCGGCCTTACCTCTTCCCGGTCTCTTCCTTCTGTTGCCAGACCACCTGCACCCGCCTGCAGCCTACCCATCCCCATGCAGCAACACCACAGTAACATCCAGCACACCTGCGCGCGCTCTAGCCTCCATCAGCCCTTTGATCCGGCCCAGCGCTGCGCAGATCCCATCGCTGTTGTTCCTCATCCCCGCCTCAGCCCCGCGCGGTCCACTCGCCTGCAATAGCTGCGCAGCCCATTCTCCCAACTCACACAGCGCCCCCCATCCATCGCTGCTGCAACAGCCCACCCGGCCAGCTTGCACAGCCCAACCGGTCCGCCTGCCCACCACCATAGCCCAACCACTTGAACGCCGGCGGCCAGATCTCTAGCAAGAGAGTCAGAAGACGAGAAAAAAAAAAAACCCAAAGGAAGAAAAAGACGCAAAAGAAGAAGGGAGAGAGAGAGAAAAAAAAAGAAAAGAGACTTGACCCGGGCCAAAGTAAAGTGTCACGCCCCGAATTTTTAATAAAGAAAATCAAATCCGAAACGAGAGAACAAACACAAGAAAAACACATAGAAATTTTTTCATTTAAATTAAGCAACTAAACAACTGAGCTCTCAACGTCAATACCGACTCATTCTTTAGAGTCGCATATTACATTACTGAGAGTTTACAAATTAAACTGAATGACAATTCAATAAGTAAACACACCCACCACAACTCACTACACAGCGGAAGACTTAAAACAAAGATTACCCTTCGACGTCCACGCTACCGAACGTACCCCTCAGCTTTGACGACGATTAATCGATATTCTAACCTGCACAATAAACCCTACACTATAGAATAGTGCATCGGGTTGAACAAAACAATCCCGGCAAGCTTTTTAAGCTCGTATGAGTAAACTCAATTAAAATGACTCACATCACTCATGCTTATAATTTATCAACTCATGAGATAAATTAAAGCAACAACATTTAAGTCCACAAAACACAACTAAACATACAAGCACACTAGGTAAAAATTAGTAATCCATGCATAGAAAATTAGTTCAGGAGATCACCTAAAATCACACAATTCAAATCATAGCAATTCTTGCATATAGTTTAGTTCAGGAAATTACATTAAAACAAACAATTCAAAAGGCAGTAATCCCTGCATATAACTTAGTTCAGGAGATTACATTAAAATTAAACAATAGAAATGAAGAATGAACATGTGATGCCCGGGAAATTCGTATTTATTTTCCGAGGATTTCTGGAATCCAAATTATGGTTATTGGACGGTTTCGTGGCTCGTGGATGGAGCGGAAATGTTTCGGACGAATTTCTATTCAGAAAGTATGACTTTAGGGGGGGTCAAGGTTGACTTTTTATATGTTGGGATTCTCCGAAAACTTCCTAAATGAAAGTTGTAGAGCCCGTCAATACAAGTTCATGGACATATGGAACGTGAGAATCGGAGTTCATATGAGAAAGTTATGGGTAGCGGAAGAAGTTTCCGTTTTAGTATAAATAGAGAAAAATCAGAAATTCTTTCATAATTCCTTATTTTCATTTCCGGAAATATCTCTTTTCTCTCTCTTCTCTCTCGGCTGCACCTTCAGAATCGAAAATACCCGGCCGACTCGACCCAGCTTTTCCGGCGAACTGTGGCGGTCTCCGGCGACGAAACTTTCCAGATAGGATCGTCTCCTCCATCTGGTCGTCCCTGTGGTGTCCTCTAGCACCGATTCTCGGTGGTGGCGGCAGTAGAAGGCGGCGCAGTTGGGTGTTTTCGGACCCGATCGGTTCTCCGATCTTCGACGTCGGTGGGGCTTCAAGTTGAGCTTGGGGAGCTTAGAGCAGCCTCCTTGATCGATCCTTGGTGGTTGTTTAGATCGATTCACGTAAAACTTGGTTCAACTCAGTTTGGATTATTGTTCACGACTTGTGAGGTAGTTTTCGACCCTTTATGCTTGTTTTCTGACTTCGAGCTAGTTATGAAAGTTCACAAGCATGCTTAGATGAAGAACTTTGATGTTGGGAGTTTTGTGAAATATTGAGTTTTGGCCGGCGGCCGTACACCACCGCCTGTGGAGGTGTTCCGGCCACTTAAGGAACTTTTTTGGTATTATATATTTTCTACTCATTGATACGAGCGTTTCGATATATAATATGCAAATTTTGGAGTTCGAATGGATTTGTTATGATTTTTGCCGTTTCATATCGGTGAAATTATTCTTTCCGTGAGGATTCGAGCGTCCGATCGACTTGTGGTTTGGTCACATCGATCGTAGATGTATTCTGGAGACATTGGATGGTCTCGGATGTGGTTTCGTCTCGATTGGCGTCACTTTGGGAATTTTGGTTCGATTTAGGGTTTCGAACGTTATTCCTTGTGTTTCATTGACTGAATCAAGGCTGTACTTTTCTTAGGTGCTTGACAGAGTACATTTTGTAAGTAGTCTAGTGGTGTGAAGATGCAATAGGAATTTCGAGGTGAGTAATCTCACGAGATGTTCATTCACGAACGGGTTCACCATATTGTTTTGAGAGTTATTTAGTTAACTGCAAACCATAGTTGGTATTAGTAGCCATTCCTGAGCGGATGACTACGTGTATATATATATATATACACACGTGGAATGTATATGTATTGGTGGGTTTGTGGATTTGTGAAAACAATATGCATGAAATGATGCTTTTTATTGTTTTGGGTTGTGGCTTTTGGAAAACAAATGATTGTGGAAATGTTGATTTCGATTTGTTTTGAAAAGCGTTGTGATTTGTGTATTTGAGGAACATTTTAGTTTGCGGGTGGTTAATTTAAATGTGGGTCTTGTATCAGGAGTAATTGATAAGAATCAATTACGGGGAATCTTTCATTTTAGATTCGTGTAACATTTTGGGTCCACTGTGACTCCTTTAATGTTTTGGTATTTATACCGTGGATCCAAAGACTTACGAGTTGAGGATCGCGGATCACGAAATGTGATCGTGGGTGGGAAAATCAGGACTTCATGCCTTTGGCCGGGTTTGTGGATACGATCAGTTAGAGCTCTAGTCTGTCCGCCGTGCTTTGTTTCTTGATTGAAACGTGATTTGTTTATTGATTTAAACGTGATTTGTGTGCTTTGTTTCTTGATTGAAACTTGATTTGTTTATTGATTTAAACGTGATTTGAGTGAGTTTATCTTGTGATTTGTGTAGGTTTATCCGGTGCTTTGTTTCTTGATTGAAACGTGTGAGTTTATCTCGTGATTTGTGTGGGTTTATCCCGTGCTTTGTTTCTTGATTGAAACGTGATTTGTTTATTGATTTAAACGTGATTTTTGTGAGTTGTTTCTTGATTGAAACGTGTGACTTTATCTCATGATTTGTTTATTGATTTAAACATGTGAGTTTATCTCGTGATTTGTGTGGGTTTATCCTGTGCTTTGTTGCTTGATTGAAACGTGATTTGTTTATTGATTTAAACGTGAAACGTGTGAGTTTATCTCGTGATTTGTTTATTGATTTAAACGTGATTTGTGTGAGTTGTTTCTTGATTGAAACGTGTGAGTTTACCTCGTGATTTGTGTGAGTTATTCTCGTGATTGGCGTGAGTTGTGTGTGGTTTGAGCAATGTTCTAAAAATCGGCCTAGGCGGCCGACTAGGCGGCGCCTAGGCGCTGGGCGTGGCTTCACCGTTCCGATTAGAGGCTAGGCGATCCTTCTGGGCGTTTGGCTTCTCGGCGGCCGCCTAGGCGGTATTAGGCGGGCTTTAGGCGCTGGGCGTTGGACGTTGGGCGCTGGGCGCTTTGCCTTTTTTTTT
>LYNE01001366.1:13683-25094 GCA_001662545.1 Rosa x damascena | reverse complement strand
CAATTTGGAATTTGTGAGAGTGTGCTGTAATAAGAAATTAAGGAGTTGGGTATTCTAATATTGAGTGGTGTGAGGCGTGTTACTCTGAAAGAAAAATTTAGATTGGTATTTGTAATTGTAATTATTCATGTTTCGGATTTTGAATTGGTTATTCAAAATTCGGGCGTGACAGTTTGGTATCAGAGCGTAAGGTACATATTTGGTGATAATCAGTACTCCCTGAGTGATGGCCCGTCTGCAGCGGATCCCCATCATATACTCTTCGGTACTGGTATAATCATTGGGTATGTAGGAAGGGTTAGTGTCGTGAGAGTGGTGTAGACTCAATAACGGAAGTATAGAAACTTCGTATTGCTTCTTGAGTTAGTTATTTAAGGAAAGTGAGCCTTTGAATTAACTCGGATTAGGTAGTCGGGATGAAATTGAATTCTCTGAAGTGAATGATGATTTTGGCTAACGTGATTAACATATACTTGTTCTGAGAGTTATACAAGTATTAATCATAGGTTACTATACTGCACAGGTAATGGACTTGGTTGGAGGTAGAGGTAGGGGTCGAGGTAGGGGCAGAGGCAGAGGTAGGGGCAGGGGTAGAGGTAGGGGCAGGGCCCCTCCAGTTGAGATGTACGAGGATGAGGTGGAGACACCAGAGTTTGAGCTGCCAGTCCTACCTGTGATTGATGTGAGGGATGCCACTCGCTTGTCGAAATTGGTAAAGGAAATTTATAGTCTGGGAGTAGTTCCATTTAAGGGTGGCACAGACTATATGTTGGCAGATCAATGGATCGAAAATATGAAGGGCTACTTCCAGATGGTGATTTGTGATGAGCTGGAGAAGAGGAAGATAACATCGTTTATGCTTCAGGAGGATGCAAGGTTGTGGTGGAGTGGCACTAAGAGGATAATGGACGTGACCACTCTAACCTGGGATGGGTTCATGGAACTCTTCAGGAAGAAATACTTTCCAGTTACAGTGAGACAGCAGTTGGAGAGACAGTTCCATTCACTAACTCAGGGGAAGTTGAGTGTGAGGGAGTATGAGGCAGAGTTCAACAGGTTGTATCAGTCTAGTATTGAATTGAAATCCTAATCTAGTACTGAATTGAAATCCTAATCTAGTACTGAATTGAAATCCTATCATGACATTGAATTGAAATCCTAATAGTCTTGAAGCAATGACCACCATCTCCACAAGATTAGCTCCCGTTCTAGTTGCATAATGGCTGATAGAGGCATGATTCCTAAACATATGGATCAAGTTAAAGACGAATTACTGATCAGAAATAACATATATATGTACAAAATCATAATATGAACTGTAAAAAAGTTCCAAATCCAATAAGTATAATCAAAATGCAAAGATAAATATATACTTACTTGATTAATCAATTTGCATATTGGGGTAATCAAATGTCATTGTAGGACCGTAGACATCATCATTTTGAAAAAGCAACAGTCGATGGCCTTTGAGGCGTGTCACGAGAAAACTGAGACATCGTTTGCATGACATCTTCTTGCGTATCCACTGATATTCCGCATTGTTTAAACATCTCTCCCATTTTTTGGAGTGCCATCTCTACGCACCTCACTTCAAACATTTGTTCCATCCTTTTTGTTTTCTCAGCCATTTTGCTTTGTAGTTCCTCCATCATGTGTGCTTCTCTCTTTTGTGCTTTTTTCGCTTGCTCTTCCAATTGCTCTCGCAACAGTTTCACTTCTCTTGATACTCCTCGCTCTTTAACATGGATTCCAGGGACTTCATCCCAAGTAACCCCTGCTCCAACACCCCTCACTCTGTTCCCCTTTTCCTTACCAAGAACTTCAGCATACATTTCTTCACGGATTTCTGAAGCAGTGATGTCAACATTCATGCTTAGCCTCTTTTGTTCAGCCTCTTCAAAATCCGCCTACAACAAATATAACGGATAGACCATAAGAAAAGGAGACATGAAATATCTACAAATATAATAAAGCTACAGAGAAATTATCTTACAATTGCCTTTGCAGATGCCGCATCGATCGGTTCTTGGGACCCTTTCCTTTGATGTGTTAATTTAAATAGCTCCCACCTATCTGGCTCTTTACCATGAGAAATTTCCTGTACAACAGATTGTATATTTAAAATATGTAGTAGATAGACAAGAATGTGGGCAGGTAAAACAGAGAAGAAACAAAGATATAAAGAGTTAGAAACAAATCCAAATGTGTGCATGTAATCACGTTTTTAACAATTGGACTAATAATCTGTAAATAATCCTTGATGTATTAATTTTAGAGTTTGTTAGTTAATTACAGGCAAGGCAGGTGTTAACTTTTTCACCCAGATTAAACAATTACTTAGCAATGGAAGAATTTACCAAGCATGCAGCAATTAATCTTGCCATGCCAACTTCTCAAAAAGCATAGTTGTCTACAAAGTATATATTGTACCAATCTGGAACTCATTACAATAAATCAATGTCAAAGTCTCTTCTTCCTTTTATATGTTTGCAATATACCACATTTGGCATTTTCATGTTAAGAATTGGGCAATTGGTATAATGGTATATATAGGCCCTAAACCCCAATAGCTAAGCGAATGTCAGAGCAACTACATGTATTAGTTAAGATCGATACACCTATTAATGTTGTTGCATTGAAAGCTCAGAGTTAGCTTTGGCCAAGAGATTATGTGGTCATACTCGAGCAAAGAATGACTTAAAACTACAGATTTTATCGACAGAAACAAAGAAAAAGGAATTATTACTGCCCATATATAGTCTTTGATATAGCTCTGTCCAGTGTTGATGAATAGACTTGAAGTTGTTCTAACATAACATTTAAGGTATGTACTGAAGTTTCACTTACATATTCATGAGCGACATTTGCATATGTTCGAGTCCCTGTTGATTGATTCATCTTCTTTTGAGACCGATTCCTTTTGTTGATGCTTGCTATTCTCTGTGTTCCAACATATGAACACCGGTAAGTAATATTAAATCTAGTCTACATGAAGAAGATGAAATCATTTTTTTGTACCTGATGCTTCTTCTTGTCCATGTTTGCAACAAAAAATTTCCATTGACGCTTATTAACACGATCATCATCAGGCTTTTGAAACCTACGTGATGTGTTCATGAATGGTTTATACCATTTTTTGCGCAATTGAGACTTCCATTGCTTCCACCATTCATTTAACTTGCTCTTCACCATTTTCTTGATTTTACCTTCCAAACTTGCAACCCAAGGATTAGACCAATCAATAGTTTCCTGCACAAATTGTTTACATGCATCAATATAATGGAAAGTCACATATAAGACAATGTTAACAAAGGATTGAAATATTCAACATTTACCTTAACACGATTCCAAGCCCTTTCAAGATTGTCACTAGCATTGAAATGCCAATAGTCAGATGTACTAATTGGAAAAACTGTAAAGTCTTTTGCCAAAATACCCAAGAATCTTGAGAATCTTGCCACCTTCAATCTCAGACCCTTAGGAAGTCCAAAACGATTCCACAAGAGCTTTTCCCGACCCTCCATTGCCCAATTCTTTTGGTTTGGACCACGGTGCTTCTTTGTTCCCCCAAGAGCCTCTGATGAAACATTGACGTCGTCTTGCTAATGAAACATGCCACCAACATGTTGTGTCTCGCTGTCGTCGTCTTGTTGAATATTAAAATCACCGCCAACATCTTGTGTCTCACTATCGTCATACCCGTTTTCTTCGCGATCCTCTTCATCCTCATATAGGTGACTCATCTATCAAAACCACAAAAATCAATAAAAACAATCATACCCATTCTCTCTGCAAATAAATTTAAACTCAAACTATAGCAAATGAATAGTAATTCACAGAGATAAGCAAACCTTTTCCAACTGAGACAAGAGAGATGAGAGAGATCAAGAATTGATTGTTAAACCTGATAGGGAATTGATCTCCACTTCTACAGACGTAGTTGTTTTATATGTGTATCATAGTAGAACCACGTCTTATCCATCTGAAAGTTTCGAAGAAATTTTAATACATAATTGGCGGCAACACAATCTTTAATTTGTCCCGCTCAATTCCTTTTTTTTTTCCATTGTTTCCCTTTTGATTTCGGGCATTTTGCTCTCTATATCAAACACTAGCTCTCTATTTTTCCCGCTCTCTGCACCCGTGAAGGCCCCCAATTGAATACTTGAAGCTGTGGTGGTTTCCTAATTGACTACATACTCTAAATAGCCTCTTTATATAATTCAATTTAGTTGGTTTCTGAATAAAATAAAACATTATACGATTCCTTATGGCACTTTGTCAGCCAAACGTTTGATGAGGAATATATTAGATAGGAAATTGAGTTTTTTTTTTTTTTTTTCTCTTTAAGCAGTAGATGTATATAATTAGGGCACCACATTGACCACATAAAGAGTACATTGTCATCAAGCATTAATAAAAGGAAAGACATGATAACAAATAGATAAAAGTGAGATAGTGTAAATATATTAAAAAACAAAAATTTTAACATATTGAAAAACAAAAACAGTACCAATGTGGCGACGGTCCCGGCAAATTAAAATCTAGTTGATATGATGAAGGCCCAGCCATATTATGATCAACTGCAGCTGGTAAATGCTCACCATGCTCGGTCCGGGGGATGTTATCATATTTCGGATCCATGCCATCCACCCTAAGATGCTGCTCAACAGTAGCAGGCAGTCTATTGTAGTCATTATGACACCTTTTACACGGACACTTGATTAACCCCTCAAAAGAAGCATGCTCTAAGGCATAATTGAGGAATGCATGCAATCCAGCATTATATTCATCAGTGTGCTTATCTAAAAATATCAATTCCTTGTCCATATCATTAATCAAAGATTTGTTATCAAGCTGCATAGAAAAAAAAAGGAACGAGTATTTAGTTTTTGGTGAAAATGAAAATTGATTTCTAAAGTCATAACTGATACTAAATGTGAGCCCCCGAAAATTTTGTCTAATTTTTGAAGGTAAATTTTTCGCCAATAATATTTTTGCACAAGGTCACTCAAGTGAAGGAGTTGAATTTGAAGATTTCTTTGGTGACGAGATTCTTTAAGTTTGGGCCAATGTTCTTTTATTTGGGCCTAAATTGTTACTAGAATTTATCGAGACAAATTGTCGAAGTAAATTGGAATAGGATACAAATTGGTTTGTAGCGAATTTGAATATTGAGTCTGTTAGAGAAATCGTTGGTGAAAAACGAATAAAAGTTACTAGCCCGAAAACTCGAAAGCGATCAGCAGGGAGTATTACGTAATTTGACGTGAGGGCAAATTCGACATTTCTCACGTGCTAGTATAAATAGAAACTTGGAAACCCTAAAATCCCATTCTCTTCCTCTCTCCCTCTCGGCCGCATCCTCTCTTTCTCTCCAGACCCTCTTGTTCCCTCTCTCTTCTTCTTCCCTCTGCAAGCGCCGGAAGCCATCATCCAGAGCCTCACCGTCGACATGCACTGCCTCCGGCCTCCACCCGCGACCACCAAAGCTGCTGCCTCCCAACCTCCATCAAATTCCGGCCATCACCTCTCGTCACTGCTACCCCCATTCGAACCACAATCCAAATCCGACCAAAACCCAAGAGAAATTACAACCATGCATCAGCCTCAACCTCCACACCCGCTTTCTAAACCTGCGCAATCACTGTTCTTCATCCTTCTTTGACTTTCGGCCATTTCCATGGCTCCCGCTGCCACCGACGAGCTTGGGGCAAGCCGATTGTCAAAGCCCGGAAGCCTTTCCACTCACCCGAGCCCGTAAGTGCCATAACCGGAGCTCAAAGCTCTGGGTTTCAGCATTCTCCAATATCCAGCTCAAAGAAAGCTAACCCACCTTCAGAAATGGAATCAGTACCTCAAAAACCTCCAACCCTCAAAACCACAAAATCCGGCGCTGCCCCGAAAGGTCACACGCTCCGCACGCGCCGCCGTCCGAGCGTGGAAGTTTGGAACTTCGCTGCCCATGACCGCCGAACTCTTAGACTGACTTAACTAGGTAATTTTCGACACCTCTCTTTGGTTGAGGCCTTTATTCTGTTATGACCAGAAGCCCTAATCTTGTGTTATTCGATTTGGAGGAATTAAGGTTTGTGGATTTCTGCGTTTTTGGAGTGTTGGAGGAGAAAGAGCTTCTAGGTTAATTTCAGTTGAAACTGGGGAGGTAAGAATTCAAGAACTCTCTTGTGGAACGAATTTGGTTAAGAGATGGATTGTTGATCTTATTGTATCTGCTAGGTGTCAAGATAATTGTGGGAGTTGGAATTGCAGCTGTGGTGACTCAAAACTCTTAGCTTGGAAATGAAGAATGGTAAGGGCCCGGGTTCGGTGATCTTATTGCTGTTAATCGGAATATTGAGTTGTTGGTGTTATGGATATGTTGTTGAGTAGATTGGAATTGATAGGAAAATGGATTGAATGAAGTTAATTTAAGATAACAATTTTGGAAATGTCTTTTTGCCAAAGAGTTTATTTTGGTGGCAATTGAGAATTAAAACTCAATGTGTTGAGTGAAGTCAAGAAGATTAAGTAATCACAATTGTTTGAGAAATTGATTATGGAAATGGTGGATTTTATTTGATTGAGTTAAATTAGGGTATTGGATTAAAGTTCGCGAAACAAATTAAAAAAAAAATTGAATTACTCAAGTTGCCATATCCCGAAGCGAGTTTGAGAAACAAATTGTTTGGGAATGGTAATTATTTATTTGCTTAAGGTTAATGAGTAAGTAAAAAGGGTGAAACCGGTTGACCCAAATTACATAAAGACACGAAGTATAATCTCCATACCCCGAATGAGCTTACTACGTTAAGTGAATTGTTAGGGAATGGAAATTGTGATTTGTTTTCCTTAAAGTAAAAAGGGTAAAGAAATAAAGGCCAAAGTGCTAAGCAGGATCACCATATCCCGAATGGTTCAAATGCATTATCATTTGGATTATTTGGGAATGGATAATAGATTTTAGGTTAAAGGATAATCCGATGGACTTTTAAGGAAATTAAGTAAATGTTTTGGTTGCTCGGTTAGTTGAGTTATAGTGACGTTAAGTTACTCATTGATTCGATTTTTATTATAAAGGACTCGAGCATGTGAACTGGGATTCGGACAAATGATCGAAAGTCGGGAACGAACCCGAATGTGGACGAGCACTCCAATTCAAGGTAGGGTGAGCTGTCCCTTCTTTGTTAGAGGCTTTTCAGTATATGTAGAATGATATACTAAGATAGTATGTTGCCTGCAAGAACGTTTTTGGTTGTTCATTAGTCGATGCCTCGTGATACATATGTTTTCAGAACTGATAATTGCTAATTGCGAAAACCGAGGCTAGACTTGCATGTTGAGATACTGTACCCTTGTATGTTTATACTTGTGACCTGAAAGTGAATGGAACCTAGACGCTTAGATTCCTAGGGATCCCACGGTGTCGATAACCGTGAACCTCCGGAGGGGGCTGTGCTCCTATGTTTGTCGAGGAAAGGTAAGTACAGACAATGAAGCAGTCATAGGAGACTCAGAGCCAGGAAATGGACACTTTCGCTACATGTAGTCACGGGAACTACAGAGTAGTTGGCCTGTTCTCGAAGGAGGACGAACCAGATCGGTCACCGATTTATTTTAGTTTAGCCGGCAGGTAAGTATCTCGGAGCTCCAAATTGTGTGAAGCATACTGCATATGCTTTATAAAAGAAATAAATGTTTGTGGTTGCCTATTTTTAAAGTATTTTCGATAAACGTGCCCAATATTATGTAGTACATATTTTCGATTATTATTATTATTTTCAAACCTAGCATGGTTGGGTCGACCCCTACTGGGCATGCGAGGACGAAAGCTCACCCCTACAATAGTGTGCAGGTTTCGAGTACGTGGTCGGGGAGCATACAGAGGAGGCACATGGCTCGGCTTGGCGCATTTCTCTTTGACTTTATCAAGAAATGGTTTTGGTCATTTACCGGATTTTGAAGTAACTTGTTTATTTACTTTCTAACAAATTTACTTGTTTATTTATTTCCTACTCGTTTACAAAATCTCGAGAGACCCGCAACCCTGGGGCGCGTCTCTCATACTTGTATTTACTTAGTGATTTGTCATTTTCCGAATTGAGCTCCTATTGCAAGCCCAAAACTCTTAGCCCATTTCAAATTCCGCTTTTGAAAATGTGTTGTTTGGTTGCTAGAATGTTTTGTGATTTTTGTCCATGAAAGTGTTTTGTGAACCAAGAATCTAAACCTAAAAGGCCTTGCGATTTCGGGTTGATGAGCTATCGGGATGTTATTCGTGACATGTCGATTTCTCATTTGCTCGGGGTCGCGGCGCTGTGGGACCCCCCTTTTGGGTCACCACAGTAAAAGTGGATCAGAGCCCTAGGTTTAGAAGTACTTTGGAAATTGTTATTGCAAAACTAGCAACCCTTTTCAAATTTTTTAAAGTGTTGAATTTGGTTGAGCAAAACACTCGGTTTTGTTGGGCAAAAAATAAAATAAAATAAAAAATAAAAAATAAAAAAGTTGGTAAAAATAAGTTTTTGACCCCTCTCTTTTATTTTACTCTCTTCGGATGATACAATCTTGCCTCATTTCACTTGTAAATATTTTTCATTGAGGATACTTCCGAGTCATTCAAAGAATTTCCATTGGATTTGAAAAATAAAGATGCCTTTGAGATTTCTTGGAAAATTATTTAGTTTGTCTTTTGTGGTGCTCTAAAGTTTGGTTTAAAGTTCTAAATTGCCAATGCCGTCGTGATGCCACTCGACCACAAACGCTCCAAAGGTAGTAAGTATGAAAATTGGATATAGTGTTGGGTTAATTATTAGGGGATGGAGCATTAAGAAGTTACAAGGTTATATTGGGTGAGTTTATACTCGGAAAAGTAGGTTAGAGATGAAGTTGAAAGGAATATTTGTGTACCCCCATGCTTGTGTTTTAGAGCAAATTGTATTGAAGAATTAAAGTTGTTGTACTACATATATTGTTGCACGTATTGAAAAATAAGAAGTAGTTGGCGGATCAAAGTGAAAGTTTGAGTAAAAGGTGAGATAATGACTCCTATATATATATATATATATATATATATATATATATATATATAGTCATTTGGATAAGTGGTGTTCATATTTTCGCTCGATGTCCTCTTCTTCCTTCCGAGCGATGGCCCGACTGCAGCGGTTCCCCATCGATGCTCTACAGAAAGAAGGCGTGACATTCGAGTAAGGTAGACACCTCTTAAGTGCTTCCCAAAATAGTGGATTGATAGGGAAACTTAAAATGGCAACACTAACATGAAATTGAGTATTGCTTGAGCTTTGCATCTCCCCAATCTTGTTGTTCAATTGTGGAACGATATGAAGCCTTCACTACTACAATAAGTTAATCAGACGACAGACATTTGGAGTTGTGTGATGACCAGCCTCACTGTGGTCTAAACAAGTGTTGTGTGACTGAAAAATCACACAACGGTGATTTCACCGTTGTCCAATATTCATTTCCTCAACAGATAATTATTTCCGTTGTGCGAATTCTGCGCAGGCATGTGCCTAGCATGACATGCGCGGGGATGCCTCGGCATTGACATGGCCATTCAGACAACAGAAAATGAAATTTAGCTGTTGTCTGAGATTCATAACACACAACAACTATATTGTTTATTTGTTGTCTGAGATTCATAACACACAACATATAGAATTTTTTCTTTGTTGTCTGAGATAAATAACAGACAACTCAATGAAATGATATCCGTTGTCTGTAGATTGATTCAGACAACAGGGATAATTTTATTTCTGTCGTGTGTTATGACTCTCACACAACAAAATTTTGTTATTTTCTGTTGTTGGTTGTTGGTTCACACAACAGCTATATTTGATTAACTGTGGTGTGAATATTGTAATCGAATTGGCTAATATCAATAACTGTTGTAGGAGAAGCCTTAATTTTGAACTCTTTTACAGTCATACAACACATTATTTTGCATTGTGTTGCATGACTTAACCTTGGACAACAAGAAAAATATCCATATAAACGTTTATCCAGAAATAGTGCTCGATATATTACCATATAAACAATATTCTAATCCATATCATTCAAGTACCATTATTCAAGCATCCATAAAATCAAGTAACTAGATAATGCACCAAACAAGAGCATTCCTAGCTAGCTACACATGAATAAAAAAACATTCATATTCTTGATAGCTCTTAGCCTTCAGCTGTCATTGGCTTCAATAAAACCTCAAATGTCTCACTCGCAATTGGCCTGCAAGATTTACACTTGTTTAGTAATTTGATGAAATTTGGTATGTGCAGAAGTAATAACAGCATTACACAATTGACACTAGATATGATATATACAAGTGATAAGTTTAGCTTAGAAATGATTACCCGTTAATCTCCATAGCTTCAGTTAGTGATAAACAACTAGAAATAGGTGTATTTGTCACCTGAAATGACAAGATTAATTGGTCATGTGAGTAGAAAAAGAAAATTGTACATCCTTATGAAGGAAGGAACAAATTTATTATCAACAGCCAATATGCATATTAAACAGATACTATGCATATTAAACAGATAAGACAGAAGCTACTTACCAAAATTCATCATACGTTGTGTCCCACTGAGAGAATCACCTCTTAATCGACCTTAGAAAACATTAGATATCATTTGAATAGTCCAAAAATGTAATTGAAGTTTGGAAAATGGAGTAGGCTAGCTACCTCCAGCAAGGACTCAACTGGAGAATCCTCAAGTGTAGCTGTCTCTTGTCCCATTTTGCCACCGACACCTTAAAATAAAGAAGACAAATGACTGAAAAAGAAGTAGCTACCTTTCAGCTCTAACTTTAAAAAGGCCCAGTAACAGATACAAAAAATGCGATGAAAGAACAAGAATTTAAAAGGGAAGATCATAAGAGAAAGAAAAACCCAAAAATTGAGATACAATCACACACTTGCATAGCTTGAAAAGCAATCTGAAACCTAAATAAGTTATATTAGCTTTAACCCAGAAGCTGAAATTGAATGAAACCGGAAAAACAAAAGCATTCAAAACTTGATACAAGAAAGTAAGAAAGAATTGGTCTTACTACTGAGAGTGAGAGGGAGAGAAAGGGCAGTTGCTGCACCAATTGAGGTTGAGGTTGATCGATGGCTGCACGGAATCTGGAGGCTCTCGTTGTTTTGTTTTAAGGCAAAGTATTTGAAATAACAATTATATACATTTTGTACTGATTATCAACCACGTCCGAAACCAAACGGATCGAAGAATCAAAAACCAAATGGAAATTGTCCCGGCTAGCTGGACTGTGATGTAGATTTATTCAATGGGAATGTCCAAACAACCAACTATAAACTCATTGTTTCTTTTTCCATCATTCCTAAAAATTAAACCTCAAGACCTGGCCTTTATCCTACTTAAATATCA
>LYNE01001366.1:0-13020 GCA_001662545.1 Rosa x damascena | reverse complement strand
AAAGCTCCCCAAAACCTTGCTTCATCCGTTAAAGCCTGCAAGACTCAAGCTTATTAGAACTTATCTTAGATAATGGGATTAGTGAATATCTATAATTATTCTTAATAGCTAGATTAGAATGGATTCATGATGCACCAAGATTACATTTTTAAGACAATGATAAAGCAGATGCAAAAGAACACTATGTCCGAACTAAAAAATCTTTACAATGCGTAAGTAAGATAGTTAACACAACAGGGTATGTATGATTTGAAAGAAACCTGAAACTTCAACCACTGAATGCCAAAAAAAAAAAAAAGAGGATACCTGAAAATAAATCAGCTAAATAGATTTGGGAAAAGAAAATACAAAGAAGATAAGCTGGGTAAATATCTAGTGCACGATAGTACCTATTTTTCATGACAACTAATGCCTCTTGAGTGAGGGGAAAGCTACTCCAAACAAATCTCGGAATTAACTGATCGAAATGCTCAATCCATAAGTTTATAATAATATTTTTATTATTTCCGCTCGTGCCTAAAACTGCTACTAACTCTCAGTAGAGTTCCATTACTATGAAGGCTTGTACAACAATTTCGATGAATAATAAAAGAAATTACTAACCTCTTGAAAAAATGGAACTTTTTCACGAGGTGCATAAGGCTCATAGATAAGTCCTGGACTTGTCATGGAAACTCTAAGTGCTCCCTACATATATCATAAGGTCAGCACACATGACATGATTGCTTCTCTGGAATATGAGACAGACTAGACAACTAGAAGTTCAATGGTCATGAATAATGCACAAGATGACGGTCACACCTCTAACCCTTTACAGTGAAGTTCACTAGTTCTTTCAGTAAAGTACTAATGGAAAATATATTAACAAGAAGAACTGAATCGGAGGATTTGCGGTATAAATTGAGAAAATCAATAAACATACCATTTGCCTTACTTGGGCAGGTGCTTTTACTTGTGTGGATAGCAACCTTTTATCATTCAAGAATATTGGCAACTCGACAGCCTGAATACAAGATAAACACATAACAAAAAGAAATGATCAATGAATTGTAACATTCATCTTTTCATAAATCATTTCAGACGCACCAACACATTTGTTATAGACACATAATCAACAACTAGCTACCATTTTCAAACAAATTGTTCAAGTTATAAACTCTATAAATTTACCATTGCATAACGCAGAGTCATATCATTTCTAGAAGTCCAAGGAAGTGCTCCATGGCTCTTATTTAAGCTTGAGTACATGTTCCATCTATTAAGTTCAGCCACTGATCACAAAGTAAACTATGTTAACTTAACTTTCAAATGCCAAGCCAAAAAATTACAGTAAGTAATCAATTCATGAACATCTCCAACAGAAAATTACCATTTGAATTACCAGTTGCATAGCTTCTTCAGCAGGAGATATCTGGAAATATAGCAACATGTCAGGAATTGACACAAGCTGGACATGCACTTCCAACAAAAACCATTCAAGCAAACCACAAGTTACAAGCATTCTCATAGTGGTGAAAAGCAAGAAAGAGTGAATAAAACATGTATAAAGCAGACAATAGACAATAATTAATAGACATTATCTTATTTTGGATCATGAGAGAAAATTATGACCTCGTTTCCAAAGCATCAACACATACCAAAAACAAAAAACAATTATCAGCAAAGCACAAGAACATACTCTTATCAACAACCAATCTTGTTCTTCAGAATCTCAGCAATGATAACAACTAGCAATAGCTGTCGATACAAACCACAATTTGTTGTCAATCCTTCAGTAACCAACATGGAAACAAAAGCACCCAATCTCCTAATGGACCAAAAATTGAGGGGTAAAGGGAAAGAAAAAAAACTAAAAGGGAATGTACATGACCCCTAAAACCCAAAAGACAATATATTACGAACAAAAAAAAAAACAAAAGCAAAGGAATTTGTTCCCAAAGGACTTACCTTTTTGATAAAAGGAAGAAGTCCTGAGACAACAGAATGGATATAATCTCTGAGCTCAAGGTGCCGAGTTCTATGAACAACCAAATTCATGTACTTCCTTCTCTCAAAAGCACCTTCAACCCAAAAACCAAGCAATTTCAAACATTAAACCCCTCATACACATGGGCTTTTATGGTTTTCCTTTCTAGGTTCCCCAAATAATGGAAGAAAAACACAAACCCAATACCAAAAATTTTCCCAGAAACCACAAACAAGAACTGGGCTTTGTGATTGAATGAGAATAAAGCAAACCTGCAGGATAAATTCCTTTGATGAAAACGATTGATGTGATTGCCACCTCCAATAACTCAACCAGAATATGAGCGGTTTCATCTGTGCAATATTCAATTTGAATTATAAGCACAAAGAAATAAACCCACTAAAACAGAGAAGAAAGAGAATTACTTGTAAGAGGTGCAGAAACTAACCTTGACTGTGTTGCCGACGCCAAATCGAAGTAGCCCAGGCCCAGCTACGCCGTCCATGGCATGGTGGAAGAATTGGGAGCACTAGGGTTTGGGAAGTTGGGCCCGGAATGTTCCCGCCGTCCATATTGGCAACGCCACCTGCAGGAGCAGAAAATAATTGAAATTAGACCCAAACAGCACTAATCTCAACAGCCAGAGTAGGCCTCATTCCTGCCGTCCTTCACCAGCGACGCCTTGTCGTTCAACCTAAACTAGTGGAGCTCGGACGACGATTGGCATGGAATGAATCTGTTGCTGCACGTCGAGGTCTTCGACGGCGACGACGAGAGGCTCGAGATCCCCCGAAACGAGTTGGAGAACGAGTCGAGTCGTAGAGTCCAATCTTACTGGCCATCGTTAAACGCTTGCAGATGGCTAGACTTGATGGAGAGAGAGGTTCACGAAAGAGAGAGCGAGGACAGAGAGAGAGAGAGAGAGGCTAGGTTTCGTAGAGAGAGAGGGTTGAGAGGGTCGAGAAGCTAGCTAGGTTTTATTTTCTCTGTTTTTTTCTTTTGGACACGATGTGGCATGGCAAATAAACTTAGCAAAAAAATCGAAGTTACTCACACAATAGAAAGCTCACCAACTGTCGTATGAGTGCACTACATAAATTCAAAATGTGGAAACATGGAGGGAAACATACCGCCTACATCATTTTGGCTCAAAATTTTGCCGCCTATGTTCCTACTTCACACAATAGAATAGCTTAAATCTGTTGTCTGATGACCACAGCTTACACTAGCTGCCTATCTAGGGGAAGACATTCAAGCAAGCTTACTCAAACTTTGGTGCTTAGTTTTTCAATCACACAACGGAAATAATGAAACCCGTTGTACCTAGTAGCCCAAATTTTAGTGTTTCAAGAGCCAACCAAGACTCCAAAGTGGAGGGAAATCTGCCGCTAAATTTTTTAACACTCAGACGACGGACAATACTTAATTCCGTTGTGCAATGTAGTTTTGATAAAAAAGTTATCACTTTGTTGACATTCACACAACAGAATATCCCTAATACCGTTGTACAATCGAGCTTACTTAAACACACAACAGATGATTTATGTTCTGTTGTGTGATTAGTGTTGTGTAATTAACTTTTTGTAGTAGTGCTTGTTGCTTTGGGAGAATCTATTGTTATATCGTCGTGTTGACAAGATTACTTTGTTGAGAAACACACGAAATTGAGAAACGACTAGTAGACTCACATAAATTATTCTTGGGTTGCCTTTGGGCAGAGAGTTGAGATATTATGCTCCCTAATCAAAGAAATTGTTAGGAAAATAAGTGATTGCAGTACCAGCAACTTACTTAGAAATGTTGGGATGCTTCGAGATTACTGGTATTAGTAGAATCACCAGAAACGTTTCTAAAAGTGGTCAAGAAAAGATCTTTAAAGGATTATAACTTTAGCAGCCAGTTTTCTTTACTTCAAGGAGTCTTTGATTGCTTTGAAGTCATTAATGCTATGAATTTCGGAACGTGGACAAGTTCGTAGCACACTCTTGAAAGACAACTTTGATTACGTGGTTACCATGAAGTTGAAACAGTGACGTCGAGGAGTATTTGAAAATTCGAAAGTTGATTTAATGCCTTATTCTACAGGGGTGTGGAGAAAGGCGATCAGTGTGCCATGTAGACTTACATGTCGTGGCATCGCCATCAAGAACAGGAAAAGTCAGGGAAAGTTGAATGTAAATACTTGTGCGCAGTTGGCGAGCTCATGAGTCTACTATTGGGACAACCGTTCCAAAGGTTTCGTTACCTTAAAGGATTGAAATTCGAGTTAGTTTCCTCTTGATGAAGATTATTAGCGTGGATGAGCCTAAAGCTTCAGTTCGATGCCTTAGTATGGAATTCGTCTGAAGAGGTACACCATGATTAGGAAACTAGGTACGAACCTTTGTAGACTCAAATTGAAAGAAGAAATCACAAGTCAACAGTAGCTCTTCCGGATTGATGTATCTCCTAGTTTTGCTTGGGGAAAAATCCATTACACCGGGATTCGAGGCATGACAAGGCAAAAGACGAGTACGAGTTCGAGAATCTAGGTGACAAATTACGCATTTACCACATGTGTTCGCTTTTGAGACAAGGAAATTAGTAACATTTCTTCCACACCAGGATTTTACATTAACTGTTTTACATTCTTGCCTCTTACTACAAAAGTTGATTTTCGTCTCTTGCATTACTCAAAATTTTTTCCTTATAAGTCAAGAGACTACCCCTTAAACGATCGAGTTTCCCTTACTGAAGTGTTTTGTTTTACGAAGCTCGAACAATTTTAGGTTCTTTAGAAGTTCTGCAGCCTAGAGTTTGAAAACAAACTTATAACTGTCTTCAAGGCTGTTTCAGCAAAATGCATTTGAAATTATTTCCTCACCTACCCAAAAGGATCTTGCCAACAAATCTTGTTTGAAAAGTACAAAAGTTGAAAATTTCTCTAATCTGTTTTCAAGCAAAATTGAAATTCTGAGAATTTTACTATTTTGTCTCTGCAACTACTTGAAATGTAGTTTTATCTGACCTCTACTATTTTTAAATTTCTGAAATTTTACGACGAACCCAGTCAGCACCTCTACAGTGAACCTACGGATCTTATTTGGGTTGAATTTGCGTATCCAAAGATTTTAGTTGCGAATTCCTTCGAAATTATTTTCCAACTTCTTGGAAACTTGAAATGTTAAACTCGTTGTGGTTTTCTTTTCTCTTTGGTTATTCGTTTTATGTGAAACTAGTGGTTGGAAGAATGTTTGTTCACATTCAAATTTACTCAGGACACCCACTTCGAAAGTAAAGGATTACTTTAAAAGAGAATATTTAGAAATTACTTTTTGTTGTTGTCAGACGAGGACACAAAGAAATAAAGTGCTTGTAACCGATTCAACTGTTTTGGATTAACCAAAAATTGGAAGGAGCGCTTATGACTTGATTTTTGAGTTTTGACATCAAACGAGTTCGTAGGGTGAAAGTGATAGTTCAAGGCCGAGACCGTGAATGGAAATGCTACGAACTTTACCAATTCCGAGGAGTCAACTTTGATTGGTGACCCTCGAATTTCGTTCAGCCTCATCGCAAAGTATTATTGCAACTTGATGCCTTGAGCATTGGACGGTTTGTTTGGTCAATGCCAAGCAACCTATTGATTGATGTCTCATGATGTGTAGTAGATACCTAGGTGTTACGATTTTAATATATGACATCAAGTCTACTGAATCGTGTGCTTGGTTTCGACGTCATATGGACAAGCTGTCACAATTGTTTGTTCATGGAGTAAACAATATCCGCTAAGTTACGAATAAGGGTGTATGAGGTTTGACAACCAAGATCGTTGATAACTACGAGGCGGATGTCAGTGATGACATCGTTGACGTGTCATTCGTTGTGACGCTCTACAAAACTTATCTATGTTAGACATGCAACGAAAGCTTTGTTTCCTTTCTTGGTTGCTACTCATATTTAAGGTTCAAGTCCCCGAGTAATTTTTCTACTCTCGTTGAAATGGAAGTTTGGTGTAGACGTCAATTTGCTTCCGGTGATTTTGAAAAGTAAGCTATTATTGCATGGTTACAACGAAGTTGCTATTCAGCGAGATACTTATCGAAAAGAATAATGATTCATGGAAAGAAGAGTATCCTATGGAAAGTATAGTAGGAACACTTGGTGAAGTGATAAAAATAACCCCGAAATTGGGAAATGTAGCTAACAGAAGAACAAAATGTGAAAGTTTTGTGAATGCTATTATGCTGCGTAACTTGATGCGTGATGGGGTATTCCACGCAAATTGTTTACAAGTAGCGCTTGAGAAATTCTCACACTAAAATGTTGGTTATTTAGTTGTGGCAATGAGTTTGATAAGTGGATTACACTGCTTTGCAGTATGCTGTTATTGAGATTAGTGGGTGACTAAGTGTTAGTCCCCGATTTGTTTTAAGGCTCTTTGAACTATTCAGAAATGTTGAAATGATAATGTCTTTGTCTATCGCATTGAGCTCAGAGGAGTCAATTGAGACTATGAGATCAAATGTATGTGTATACACACACAATGTAATTGAGGAAAATTGCAATTGGCGAAAAACAAACAATTATAGAGTTTGATGAGGTCGTCCCCATAAGTGAAGTAAGATGAATCATGTGAAAGGTAAAGGTTCAAAAAGTATCAGAGGAAGGTAAAATTATGTCTTGTGAACTCACGAGTCCGAGGCGAAAAGAAGTAACCTCTCTCATTCATGCATTGGGCAAATTTCGAGGACGAAATTTATTTTAAGGGGGGTAGAGTGTGAGCCCCCGAAAATTTTGCCTAATTTTTGAAGGTAAATTTTTCACCAATAAGATTTTTGCACAAGGTCACTCAAGTGAAGGAGTTGAGTTTGAAGATTTCTTTGGTGACGAGATTCTTTAAGTTTGGGCCAATGTTCTTTTATTTGGGCCTAAATTGTTACTAGAATTTATCGAGACAAATTGTCGAAGTAAATTGGAATATGATAAGAATTGGGTTGTAGCGAATTTGAAAATTGAGTCTGTTAGAGAAATCGTTGGTGAAAAACGAATAAAAGCTACGAGCTTGAAAACCCGAAAGAGATCAGCAGGGAGTATTACGTAATTTGACGTGAGGGCAAAATTCGACATTTCTCACGTGCTAGTATAAATAGAAACTTGGAAACCCTAAAATCCCATTCTCTTCCTCTCTTTCTCTCCAGACCCTCTCGTTCCCTCTCTCTTCTTCTTCCCTCTGCAAGCGCCGGAAGCCATCATCTCCGGCCACTACCTCTTGAAACCGCCACCACCAATTGATCCAGCACCCAAAACCAACCAAACCAGAGCCTCACCGTAGACATGCACTGCCTCCGGCCACCACCCGCGACCACCAAAGCTGCTGCCTCCCAACCTCCATCAAATTCCGGCCATCACCTCTCGTCACTGCTACCCCCAGTCGAACCACAATCCAAATCCGACCAAAACCCAAGAGAAATTACAACCATGCATCAGCCTCAACCTCCACACCCGCTTTCCAAACCTGCTCAATCACTGTTCTTCATCCTTCTTTGATTTCCGGCCGTTTCCTTGGCTCCCGCTGCCACCGACGAGCTTGGGGCAAGCCGATTGTCAAAGCTC
Source organism: Rosa x damascena (assembly GCA_001662545.1). Classification (NCBI taxonomy): domain Eukaryota; kingdom Viridiplantae; phylum Streptophyta; class Magnoliopsida; order Rosales; family Rosaceae; genus Rosa; species Rosa x damascena. The sequence goes on along the minus strand of LYNE01001366.1, from coordinate 5,459 downwards.
GGAAACCTTTCCACTAACCCGAGCCCGTAAGTGCCATCACCGGAGCTCAAAGCTCTGGGTTTCAGCATTCTCCAATATCCAGCTCAAAGAAAGCTAAACCACCTTCAGAAATGGAATCAGTACCTCAAAAACCTCCAACCCTCAAAACCACAAAATCCGGCGCTGCCCCGAAACGTCACACACGCCGCACGCGCCGCCGTCCGCGCATGGAAGTTTGGAACTTCGCTGCCCACGACCGTCGGACTCTTAGACTGACTTAACTAGGTAATTTTCGACACCTCTCTTTGGTTGAGGCCTTTATTCTGTTATGACCAGAAGCCCTGACTCAGAGCCAGGAAATGGACACTTTCGCTACATGTAGTCATGGGAACTACAGAGTAGTTGGCCTGTTCTCGAAGGACGACGAACCAGGTCGGTCACCGATTTATTTTAGTTTATCCTGCAAGTAAGTATCTCGGAGCTCCAAATTGTCTAAAGCATACTGCATATGCTTTATAAAATAAATAAATGTTTGTGGTTGCCTATTTTTAAAGTATTTTCGATAAACGTGCACAATATTATGTAGTACATATTTACGATTATTATTATTATTTTCAAACCTAGCATGGTTGGGTCGGCCCCTACTGGGCATGCGAGGACGAAAGCTCACCCCTACAATAGTGTGCAGGTTTCGAGTACGTGGTCGGGGAGCATATAGAGGAGGCACATCGCTCGGCTTGGCGCATTTCTCTTTGACTTTATCAAGAAATGGTTTTGGTCCTTTACCGGATTTTGAAGTAACTTGTTTATTTACTTTCTAACAAATTTACTTGTTTATTTATTTCCTACTCGTTTACAAAATCTCGAGAGACCCGCAACCCTGGGGCGCATCTCTCATACTTGTATTTACTTAGTGATTTGTCATTTTCTGAATTGGGCTCCTATTGCAAGCCCAAAACTCTTAGCCCATTTCAAATTCCGCTTTTGAAAATGTGTTGTTTGGTTGCTAGAATGTTTTGTGACTTTGTCCATGAAAGTGTTTTGTGAACCAAGAATCTAAACCCAAAAGGCCTTGCGATTTCGGGTTGATGAGCTATCGGGATGTTATTCGTGACATGTCGGTTTCTCATTGGCTCGGGGTCGCGGTGTTGTGGGACCCCCCTTTCGGGTCACCACACTAAAAAAGGATCGATGAACAAATATTAATAATAATTGGAATAAAAATTAATACCTTTTGATGATTGACACTATCTCTTTTTCAACAGAAAGTTTGTTTGATTAAATTTTGTTTCAAAACCGCAATTTATAGCACCTCAACATCAATATCAATGAGTGGTTTGCATTGGATGTGCACAACGTGCACAGTTATTCAATATGGAAGTACATCAGTGCACAATTAGTATTGGATTTGGAAAGTCAATACATAATTAACATTGGATATGGAAAATGGTACACAATTTGCATTGGATATGGAAACTGAAATTGTAGCTATTGGTTACTGTGATGCCCCTAAAATTTGTATTTATTTTCCGAGGATTTTCTGGAATCTAAATTGTGGTTATTGGACGATTTCGTGGCTCGTGGATGGATCAGAAGTGTTTCGGGCGAATAATTAATTGAAGAATATGGTTTTAGGGAGGTTGCCAAAGGTTGACCTTTTATACTTTGGGATTCTCCAAAAACTTCAGAAAGTTGTAGAGTGCGTCCATATGAGTTTGCGGACATGTGGAACGCGAGAATCAGAGTTCGTATGAGAAAGTTATGGCCATTGAAAGGAATTTCCATTTTGGTATAAATAGAAGTTTCCCAAGTTGGAAACTTACTATTTTCATTATTTCCCTTTCCGGAAGCCCAATTATCTCCCTCTCTCTTCTCTCTCGGCTGCACCTTCAAAAACAAAATAATCCGACTAACCCGACCAGGACCCGGCCGACCCGACCAGGCTTTTCCGGCGAACTGTGGCGGTCTCTGGCGACGAAACTTTCCAGATAGGATCGTCTCCTTTGTCTGGTCGTCCCTCTGGTGTCCTCTAGCGCCGATTCTCCTCCATGGCAGCGCTCCAAGGCGGCGAAGTTGAGTGTTTTCGAATCTGATCGGTTCTCCGATCTCCGACGTCGGCGGGGCTTCAAGTTGAGCTTGGGGAGCTTAGAGCAGCCTCCGTGATCGATCCTTGGTGGTTGTTTGGATCGATTCACGTAAAACTTGGTTCAACTCAGTTTGGATTACTGTTCACAGCTTGTGAGGTAGTTTTCGACCCTTTATGCTTGTTTTCTAACTTCGAGCTAGTTATGAAAGTTCACAAGCATGCTTAGATGAAGAACTTTGATGTTGGGAGTTTTGTGAAATATTGAGTTTTGGCCGGCGGTGGTGCGCCACTGCCTGTGGCGGCGTTCCGTTGGTGTTCCGTCCATGTATAGGGCTGCTTCTGGTATTATATGTTTTTTACTTGTCGATACGAGCGTTTTGATATATAATAAGCATATTTAGGAGTTCGTGTGAAATTGTTATGATTTTTACGATTTCATACCGGTTGATTTATTCGTTCCGTGAGGATTTAAGCGTCCGATCGACTTGTGGTTTGGTCATATCGATCGTGGACGTATTCCGGAGACTTTGGGAGATCTCGGATGTGGTTTTTCCTTGATTGGCGCCACTTTGGGGGATTTTAGTTCAAAACAGGGTTTCAGACTTAAATCGTTTGTGAATTGTTACTGAGTGGAAACCATATGTGATTAGGTACTTGATGAAGTATTTTGGACAGTTCTTTTGGGGATTTGTTGCCTTATTCTGTATTGAAGACGCAGCGGGAGTTTCGAGGTGAGTAATCTCACAAGGTTCATTTACGAACGGAAATTACCTTTATCGTTTTGAGAGTTATTTAGTAACTGCAAACTATAGTTGGTATTAGTAGGCATTCCTGAGCGGATGACTATGTATAGATATATATTTACGTGAAATATATATGTTTTGGTGGTTTGTGAATTTATGAAAACAATAGGCATGAGTGATGCGTTTTATTGTTTTGTGTTATGGCTTTTCGGAAAACAATGATTATGGAAATGTTGATTTCGATTGTTTTCAAAAGCGTTGAGATTTGTGTAACATTTTGGGTCCAGTGCGACTCCTTTAATGTTTTGCTCCAAGGGACTGTGCAGCCCGAGGACTGAAGGTCTATGACCTAGGGAAAAGTGTTGAGATTTGGGTATGAAAACAATATGGATGAATTGATGCGTTTTATTGTTTTGTGTTATGGCTTTTCGGAAAACAATGATTATGGAAATGTTGATTTCGATTGTTTTCAAAAGCGTTGAGATTTGTGTAATGTTTTTGAGTCCTATGCGACTGCTTTAATGATTTGCTCCAAGGGACTGTGCGGCCAGAGGATCGAAGGTCTATGACCTTGGGCAGAATATCAGGTAATCACGTCTTTGGCCGGACGAGTGGTTACGTTTCAGTTAGAGCTCTAGTCTGTCTGCCATATAGGTAATTCATGGGGTAACGGGAATTGGTTATTGATAACTCATGACATTGCGTGTTTTTAGAGAACAAGGTGTGAGTTGCTTCCTTATTAACGGTTTTTAAGGGGACAAGGTGCAAGTTGTTTTCCTTATTAACGATTGATAGAAATCAAGGTATGAGTTGCTTTCTATGGTACGATTTTGGTACAACTAATAGAATTCAAGGTGTGAATTGTTTTCTATGTTTTACTGATAGAAATCAAGGTGTGAGTTGCTTTCTATGGTACGATTTTGGTACAATTGATAGAAGCCAAGGAGTGAGTTGTTTTCTATGTTTCGTTTTAAAAGAAACCAAGGTGTAAGTTGCTTTCTTTTATTTCGATTTGAAAGGAAATTAAAGTGTGAGTTGTTCTCCTTTATTTCTTGTTTTTTTTTTTTAAGGATCAAAGTGTGATTTGGATTCTTGATTGAAACGTGCGGGGTTCATCCCTTGATTTTGGTGTGAGTAGTTTTGAGTTACTTATACGGGCTTGCAAAAGCTTACCGGGTTTGTTGTGTGACAACCCGGTGCACTATTCAAACGGTAGGTTAGGAAAATCAGGGCTGAAGCTGAGGTAGCTTGTTGGTGGCAGAAGAGGTAGGAAGCAAAATTGGTTGGCTTTGCCAGTGTTATGACTTCCGCTATGTTGTAAACTCTGATGAGCATTTACGTTTTATTTTGTTGTTGACAATTTAATTCGTAAACTTATGTAATATATGACTCTGTGGGCGGGTCAATATTGACATAGTGGGTTCAATGCATCAATACGTATGTAGTTTAAAGGGAAAAAGTTTCCAGGTGCTTGGTATTGATGGTTGAACGATCACGTATATGTAATTATGAGATTATATATAGATTTTTTATTGTGTATAAAATCAGGGGCGTGACAGTTACCATATTGGATACAAAAATAAGCAAACGTAGCTAATAAAAACTAAGTACGATTATCTGTATGTTAGAGAAAAATTTGGAATCTTATTTGTATTTTAACTCTAATCCACTTCAATTAAAACTCTTTTTTTTTTTTGAAACTCATTCTCAATTTGCACCTAATATATTAAAAATATGGGGAAATGATCAGTTACCCAATTTTAGGCACCAAATTGCCCACTTGCTTCACTAAAATTTTTTTAAGCCCATTTACCCAAAACACTGTAAGGGATTATTTCCCTAATTTTATTCTTTTTATTTTTTTTAGGACTTTTTTGCCCTCTCCTTCTTTCTCACTTAGAGAGAGAAGTCATCCTCCACCTTGCTGTGCTCCGGTGACCAGTGACCGGAATCCGGCGACCAGTCACCGGAATCCCGAATCCGACTGCAGGACTGGTGACCGGATTCCGGCGTCTGATTTTATTACCCCCCAATAATCATATTATTGCCCCCTAATAATAATATTATTGCCCCCCAGTAGCAAGTTTATTAGGGATCAATATTAATTAAAAATGAATATGTTTATAATTTTGAAAGTTTTTGTAGGTTTATCAAAATAAATAATCTTATTATTGCCTCGTAATAATCTGATTACTGCCCCAATAAATATGTTATTGCCCTCCAATAATCTTTTTACTACCGCCCAATAATCTTATTATTGGTGGGTTTAGGACGTGTGGGACGACAACCTAGAGAGAGAGTGAGTGAGAGAGAGAGAGAGGTGGGTTTGGTTTTCTGTTGGGTTTATTGGGATTTGAGAGTGGGGTTGGGGGTGGAGGTTCACTCGTGGGGGGTGGGGAGTGGGGATGACGCGGGAGAGTGGATATCCTGCGTGTGGAGCTTCTACCATCTCCATTGACCATCTCCATCTCCATCGTTCATCATCATCTTCTACTTTGGTCAACTTCAGTTCAATTCCATCCACATCATCTTCTACCCAGAACCCAATTAGCCTCAAAACCTTTGAATTCGTTGAAAACAATCAGAACCCCTATTTGCACTACAAGAAATATGGGCTAATACAACGAAGTGATCTGCAAGGACTTGACAAT
>LYNE01001365.1:63370-75375 GCA_001662545.1 Rosa x damascena | reverse complement strand
ACACTAACATGATCATTCTAGATCATATTCTAGATTATTCTAGCAACTCTTAGACTTCTCTTGATTGCTTTAGATCTCTCTAGATTGATGTAGACTATTTTTTAAGTTTCAATGTACATTAACTTTCAACACCTACTATCGAATCAGAAACCTCTTGAATATTTTGAAAGAGTAGTCTTCTGCTGCATGTGTCACATTGAGCAGGATTGCCCATCTCTCCTTGAGATTTAGCCTAGGTATGATGAAAGTCGTCAGGGCCTGGTTATTCTTTTTACATTCTTTGTATTCCCCAGTGACTTCTATAGTGATTCCATCTTCTCTGGTAATCAGAAACTGGGGAAGTACATTTTCTTCAGTGTGAAGTATAGATAGCTCCAAATAGTTTTATCAGAACCATACCCCTCAAGTCCAACAGGAAACTTGATAATTTTATCAATGGTTTCTGCATCCTAGAAACCTTGGAGAAAATCTAAGTTGACATGAGCATGATCAGTGACACCATCAATCAAAGCCCCATTCCAGCCATATATCTGTCCAAAGTTTATGGACTTGCCATCACTAATTCTCCAAATCATACCAGCCTTCAGAAGCTGCTCAGCTCCTAACATCAAACCCCTCCATTTGCTTGAACACTGAGAAGGGGCTTCTATAATCAGGATTAACAATAGAATCCCCTCCGAGATATTTATGTTGAAGAACGCAACTCCATAAACCACCCTCATTTTGTTGCAACCTTCAATGAACCTTGAAAATAATGGCTTGGTAAATTTGTCTAGTGATTAAGAACCGTACATTTCAAACATGAATTTGATCGGTCTATATTTCTAACTTTGCGTATCTACCGGAAACTCTTGATGATTATCTTTCCCCTTAAAAACGCCTGTCAATCTGGTGCAATTTTATGTTAGTACGCATTCAGAATATTTGCGAGTAACTTTTTTTTCACCCACCAGAGGGTTGTCTCTCGTTGTATAAAGGTTTTCGAATATGATCATCAATAGAATGAGGTTAAACTAGCAATAAAGCTTTATTGTTCCTAAATACAAACAAATTTGGCCTCCGAAGCATACATATTCCAAAGGTCTACAGAAGTGAATAGCTTATAAACAGTAGAGAAGTTCACAGACATGCATTTATCACACACTTTGTGACATGCATTTAGTACTTCAGATATTGTAAGCATCTAGCAGTTCGGGGTTCCTGGGGAAATGGGTACCAGAACCAGTTAAAGATTCACTTTCAAAAAGCTGGTTTTTCAGTTGAGGCTATATCATAAGAAGCTTATAGTTGATAACTACGAGACTTAATGATGAAAATGAGGGAGACTCGAGGAACTGGATGAGCAAATCATCCAAATACAACCATTCGAAAGGCCTCAATGCATCAAATAAAGAATTTAAGAGAGACCACTGGACTTTCATGAAAGAGAGGCCACCAAACAAACATCAATAAGCAACTTGTGTGCATTCATGGTTCTACAGCATCTGTTCATACATCTTTTACTGGAACTTTTATCCACAGTTCTACATTCAGTTCAGCTGCCACTACATGTTTCTAACTATTCATTCTAATCCGATCTCATACAAAGTGCCAAACATTCGTCATAACAGTTTGAACTTTGAACAAAATAAAGAGAATAGCTGTCATTTAATGGTCAAAACCATTTTTTTCCCTCTTGAACAAGAGAAAACTTTCATTTATAGAACAGTGGAAGTACAACAGATGCCCAGAAATGAGCAACTAAATTTACAGCAGACGGCCAGCACTGGGCAACAGACAACAACATAGGAAATATGGAAATAGTTAGCACAAGAAGAAGAACAATTACTTCCCTGTAACATCGATCTTCTCCAAGAACCAACCAATTCAGATAGCAACCAAACCAAATAATGACCGGAAGAAAAAAAAATTCATGCCAAATATATAACTACATGACAGCACAATCAGCACAATATTGGATCAGTCAAGAAATTAAACCAGTTCCTGTTGCAATGATAACTCAAATTTCATGCAACACAAATCGGGGAAAAGCGCAGCACTTTCTCAAGCTGCTGCTACTCAAATTTGGTCTTGGGGTTACAAACAGTACGAAAAACACCATAAAACCTCCTGTTCTTCTATGCTTGCTGTTATCTTGAAAACTATATATCTTGTTAAATAGTAACTGACACTTAAACTACCATTTGGAGGTATTTGAACTATTCTTTTGAAGTGGGCTCAACTCCCAAAGGCTTTATCTTCACAGATATTAGACGCTGCCCATGTCCACTCGGCTTCTATGGAGCTGGAAGTCGGGGGTGATCCAGCTCCCGCAACTGCATTGGATGCCTGACCAGTTGAAGTAACCCAGACGAGCTTCACAATGTGCACAGGACAACTTGCCCTCCATTGCACCTTCTTCCACTGGGCGATAGAGAACAACCACAACAGATTACATTATTTCCTATAGGCTAAATCACAAAGAACAGAAACCCACAAAAAAAAAAAATGTTCTGCTTTATTAAGTTTTAAAATAGAGAGAAAAAAGATGAACAAGAAAAGCTGTTAAATTTGTCAACAACAATTGACAATTTGGCTGCAACTAAATAGATTAATCTCAAGCGACAAAAGAACCGAGGAATTGCTTTTCAAGAGGCTAGGTAGTTCAGTTAAAACTTAAGAAAACAGTACTTGTCAAATTATAGACCAGCAAAAAAGTCCAGAAATAAGGATTGATATAACTAATTACCTGCTGTCATCCATTTTAGAGGCTCAACAAATATGGATGAACATTCAGAATCCTCAAAGTTGTTATAGTTGCTACTTTTCCGCTTGCGCCATTCAAAATATGTCTCACCCTGACCTGGAATGTGGTCCACAACATTATCCTGTACTGCAACAAGTCTTCGGCATTTTTTTGCAGCGAAATGCAGATGTCCCACTTTTTCCTCCAATTGGAGATGATTCCACTTGAGAGGTAACTTCACTGGGCAAACCAGGATCAGCACCAAATTTAGAGCTGTCTATTTTATCTCCCGATAATAAGATTCACCTGAAAGGGGCAAAAATTCTTCAATCGAAAGGGAAATGCACTCTAGCCACTGATATTCAAGACTTCCATCAAAATGGTTGAAGAGTAAGTAAGCAGAACTAAATATGTCTTGTGAGCAAAACAAAATTTGACGTGGTAAACATAAAGGAACAATCACATGTAATTAACATTCTTTCCAAAATTGTTACTGCTGTTAAGGGAGGTATTTCTTTTGGCCCTTCACCCCCCACAACCCACTATTCAATTACCAAGGTAGAGGAGCCGCCAAATATTATAAAGATAATATTCAAGTTACAGTAGATCACAGTTAGGATATGTAGGTATTTCTCAAGTTAGTTTCCCTAAAGACTCAGATTCTTTTTATTTCAAAGGCTGATTCAAATTTATCAGGTCTTTGTATGGGTTATGTCACTTTAAGCTAGAGGTTAAGAAAGTAACTGGTAGAGAGACTTGTTTATGGTACTTTTATACTATAACCTTTGACTGTTTTCACTTCCTTTTGGAACCTTAAAGTATCCCCAACTAGCCCCCAAAACACAGTTTCGTCATCAGAAATATAGACCGCAGCCTCCAAACATGTCCCCCCCCCCTACCCCAAAAATTGTGCTGCAGATCGGGTCAAATGTACTGTATGGCCGTACCAGAGTGTCGAAGAATTGTATTAAGATAAAATGGAACAAAGATTATAAGCAATAGCTGCCTCAATTTCTTTAAACTGGTATATACAATACCAGCTGGTACCAGAAACTAAAATTGACTGAGAATCCTGTAGTTCTTTCGAGAGCCCAAAAGTAACAAATAAATATGCATGGTATATATGTCTTGAATATACAGGAAAACAAAAAAAAAATTATATCGCTTTATGTGTGGGGGGGGGGGGGGGGGGGGGGGGCAGAGAGAAATTCAACTTCTCTCTGGACTTCCCCATGATCCTGGATTGTTCATTTCTTGCTCAAGCTAAACAATTCCAACCATCCCACTTCTCAAAATGACATTTATTGAGAAATAATCAACCAACATCCCCAGTGGGGAGAAAGGTAATTAGTTTTGAAATGAAAGTATCCCAAACCACCAGTATTTATCAGCTGAAAAGGCTCACACCCGCTTCTCTTTAACTTATTTTCTCCAACCTAGATGGGACAAGGCATATATTTGGATAGATTACAACTCTGATGCTCGAAAAACATCTCGCGGGTCTTGTACAGTATAGTTTCAATTGGTCAAACTACTTGTGTTGAATTTTGAGGGGAAAAAAAAGTACTTGGATTGAAACACTGATTACTGCTAGCCTTACTTCCAAGGATACACAACCTGTTAGGCAGGCCAGTGCTCCTCAATACCTACGTAATAAGGATTTTTAAATAAGAATATCACAATACTCGAGACCATGATACATTTATCAATTGATACCATATGCATTAGAGCCTACTCTATGCGTCCATGGAACATTTCGCTCACATAATGTTGGAAAACTAAAATTATGTAGACATGAATGCATAACATATAAATCAATATCCTTGATTGAGGCAGACCAACCGGAAAATAGGCGAAACAGAAGAAAAGTAGCGTACCCAATATTTTGAGGCGAAAAGACTTATATATGGGGCTGGCATGATCAATCTTGAAGCCCATATCTTCGTACATTTTTAGCTGAAAAATAATAAAAGAGAAGATAAATGGAAAATTCATGATAGGTTATATACAGAGAAATCAGCATGCAGTAGTATAATCCTTGTAAATAATGCGGTATAAAAGAGCCTTGCATCACCTGATTTAGAAAACCATCATTGGGGAAAACAAACTCACAGCTCTGTCGCAGGGATCCTAGTGCATCTGCAGGCATGCATAAGTAAGAAAAAGAACCAAAAAAAAACAAAAACCAGGTAAATGCTGAAGCAACAAAGGATTGCCCAATCTCCTATCCTTTCAGTTGACTTGAATTACTCATATATATTATTCATTTTATTTTACTTGGGACATTATACAAGCTACTCAAAAGCTCTTGTTTTTCTAGACCTTATAAAAGTTATTCCAAAGAAAGAAAGAAAGGCAAATACTTGAGCAACTGAGCATGTGTAGTCCAGTTTCTGCTCTCCATTTTGTAATCCCAATGGCTTAAAAGCTTTTCTATCTTCAACTGTTTAAGGATTATCTACTCAAGCATGCCAAAAACTACTATTTACCTGAGTCTTCGAAACAGTTATGTTGGATTTCCAAAATATAACAGCTATTATGATGATAAAGATATATAGACTGATAGCACTAAGCAATGATCTGCTCATACCTTCTTGCGATAACTGTTCTGTTCTCATAAGATATGCTGTAATGATAGCTGCACTGCAACAAACACATGCAAACAAGGGTGTAAACCCTTTTAAGCTTGACAATTCAGAAAACTGAAAAATCTATTTGTATCTTATGACATGCATGACGACACTGATTAAAGTAAAACAAGCACACATACAAACCAGAAAACGTCTGTAGTTCTGCCCCAAAAAAAGTGCAGGCATCAGCCACATTTTTCCTCTTTCTCATAGAATTTGAAAAACGAGTCAATTATATATGCAGAATATATAATATAAGATTCTACTTTAGTTTAAGAGCCTCTTATGTACGTCAAATTGTTACACTTTTTTCGGTCCATGCATCAAACTGTTAACCTGGTTTATCAGACCATTATCAATCAACAATTAAATGTTCCTAACACTATTATTTTCTACACTGATGGATTTGAGAAAGTTCCCTTCAATTTATGGTGCTATGCTCCCAATGATCAATCTTAACCATACCGTATCATTGCTTTTCAACTGAAACATTGTGCAAATTTCCCCTAATATGATTCATAATCCATTCTGAAACTGAAGTCCTAGTTTCATCTACTTAGTACAGTTGTCATATACTAGTATCGTCTAGCTTTAGTCTTGAACTTCTCCAATGAAAAATCTTTACTTCTTTGCTCTCATCCCAATAGCAACATGGCATTGAAAGATAAATGGGAACTACATAACAAGTTGTTCCAATTGAGCTGAAACACGGTATTCTGAAAATACCGTATTACATAAACATACACATTATGCCGAAAAGAGGAAACACGGTATTACATGCCCATCAGCATCCATGAGAGCATTATGCCGCACCTGTGAGGATGTGAAACAACAGACACTATCTTAGCAATATAAAACCTCACGTGATTCTCACTACTCAACAAAAATCTGAAAGCTCGAAATCAAAAACACATAAACATACACAGCCACTACAAAATTTCTTCACACTCTTTCAAAATTGTTCCAGGCCAAAATTTCAAACTTAGTCAGGATGTCTTCTAGAAATAAAAAAGAAAAAGATTCAAATAACAAAGCTAACACAGTGTAAAACTATAAGTAATGCATCTAATATGAAATCATGTGTGCATGTGTTATGCTTGATAGAGTTTTGCATTTATACTTGAAAGAAGATGAGGAGCAAGCATTTTGTGAAGCCTGCAGATTTGCTCTTCTTAGTTAATACCCTTAAACTCTTTACGGAACTCCTCTAGACTTGCAAACTGCATGAAAAGGTATGAAATAAAAAAGGTGTTTATTTCCATTTAGCTGAATTCAATTTCATAAAGCGCATGGCGCGCTCTCACCTGCTCTATCTTATAATCCATCTTCTTGCTCTCCTCATCCACGTCTTCCTCCTCATATTGATTGAAATTAATGTCTCTATCAGCTTTCTCAATTCTATCGTAGTCTTTTACTAATAATTGCTGATGTACCTCTTATTGGATGGGTACTTGTTGTTGACGATGATGTTATTGTTGCCCCCCTATCAACTCCTTCACAATGTCTTTTGGCTTGAGATACAAAAACAATAATCAACATACATCTCTTTGACTACTACTGGCATTGCATAAAAGAGAAGTGATCATCATATATATTACAACAATAATCAATAATGTTAAAGTTACCAGTTCATCCAATCTGCTTACTAATTGAGCGTACATCCTAGAAATTAACTACAGTTTGAAGTGGGATTTGATGAATAAAACTTGGTAAGTAGATATGGGGCAAATGCAATGGTATATGGAATAACGTACCTTCTACAGGTGCATCTCCCAAGAGATTTTTTTTGCAGATTTGGAAACTCCAAAACCCAGAAGAAAACTGACAGAAAAAGAAACTAAAAACCCAAAAATTCAGAGAGAATCAAATGGTTTACTGATTCAAACACCGAAATTCAAAACCCAATCAATCGCACCCAAAATTCAAAACTAACCAATCGACCAAATAAGAAGCTCACCTGGACATTTCGATTTGATCAAACGGGTGCCACCTCAATCGGATAATTCAATCTGCCTCTGCTCTCTCTCTCTCTCTCTCTCTGGAGCGAAAAAATCAAAACCGAAAGTATTCCCCTGCACTCTTCGCTCGGGCAGATAGTGGATTGGAGAAGTCCTCCAAAGAGTACTTACAGTAATACAGTATCAGTACGAATCATTTACCAAAAGAAAATTTCTTGGTACAATGGAATGGACGAGAGATAATTTATTAGTGAAAACTTCTATAATACAATGAGGAGACTCGAATTAAAAAAAAACAAAGAGTGCAATGAGGAGACATGCAACCAAATTTCGCTAGTAAAAGATGAGGCAAGATGAAGTGTTCGTGAAATAACATCACAAACAACACAGAAAGGAAAAAAAAAAAAACGTACACATTAACCTAGAGACTAGTACTTCCATAAACACTCCTAAACGTACGCATTGTAATTTGGGATTCAGGTATCATGTTCCCCCATATATTCTACAGTTTCAGTAATGATCAAGGTTAAGGGTAGCCGTACTGGCCCTTTTTCAAAAAATATAAAAAAAACACTCCTGTACTAGAAAATTTGTACAATTATTCCTCGCAACTGATCGATTACTCGATTGAACGTATTTCATGCACTTGTCTTGGAAGATGCTAGCGCTGTATAGAAAGAGTTTGAGAAACACTAGTCAGTTTGAAAAGGACAAACATAAAACAACTAATAATCATGATATCAATATTTTATGATGAACAAAATATATGAAGAGAGAGATTACCTACTGCTTTGATTGTCCATCGCAGAAGATACTGACGCTGTATAAAAAGAATTAGAGAAACACTAGTCAGTAAGAACTAATTGGTAATCATATCATCATTTTATCATGCACAAATACATGCATGTAGAGAGAGATTACCGTCTATGATTATTAAGCACATCCTTTAATCGCCGTCTGATCAAAGCTACGTATACCTTCACATAACACCAATCACTTAGAGCATCTAAGAAATTTAGTAGGCATATCTCCATGATCTCTTGAATATCAAGCGCGCTCCCTCAGACTCCCCAAAATGCAACAACGTATCCAAGTCCCAGACTGATGTAAAACCCCTGCATTATGATCTCATCCCTATCTTCTTTGTCATGCGACACATTTTGTCGATCCGGAGCACACATCTTTTGAAGTGGAGGTCCACACAGCTGAGGGTTTCCACAAAAACGGAGGCATCAAAGCCTTTGAGCTGTGTACCGGTTGGAATTTAGCCAGACAATTTGTTATATGACAAGTCCAGGTAAGCAAGTCGATCAATCCGAGCAAGGCTTGTTGGAATTGCACCATCGATCTATCTGGTTTCTGGAAATATCAAGAGAATCTAATGACTGCAACTTTCCAATATCTGGAGTGATTTGTCCTGTTGAATGGTTTCTTGAAAGGTTCAAAGAAACCAATCCAACAAGATCAGTGAATTGATATGGAATCTCCCCAGTTAATCTGCTGCTTGAGAGATCAATTCTCTTGACAAGTCCCAAAGTACTTTTGTATGCAGACATTTTTCCTTTCCACATGAAAGTTGCATCATCTTCTAGTAGTGACTGATAGCGTTACAGCCCATATGTGCAAATTAATTTAGCCAATAACATGGTTGAATTGTCAAACTTGAATGAAAAAATAACCGTTAAGTAGAGAGTCAAATTTGAGATCTTTCTCAATATATATATATATATATATATACATTTTTTTTAGAAAAAAAAAAAACAATCTTTGTCAGTATTGTGTTGCAGAAAAACATATTACGTACCATTAGACTACATCCTAATCAACAACAACAAAATTCTTAGAAGGTCATAAGACGTCATCATATTATACAATTATTTAAATTTTCAAGAGCCCTTCTAATGAGGACTAATTGAAAACTTTCTAATTAACGGTTTGGGACGCCCATTTTTTTATTACATTATGACAACTCAACTGTTAGATATTTATATATGCATTAGTATATCACTACTAAAAATTTTCTTCAAAATTGCTAATAGTTAAAGTACCAAACTAGATTAAACCAATGGACGAACCAAATTTGTCAAACATGAACTGTTCATGTTCATAATTGATAAATCACGATTATGAATATCTTAACAATTTTCAATTTGATTGAAAATTTGCATAAGTGATCTTCACATAAATATCTAAATATCTAACTGTTGATTTGCAGAAATCTGATAGAAAATTGGGTATAACACAAAATTCCTCAACTAGTCCTCATTAGAAGGGCTCCCTTAAATTTTCTTATGACTAAATGTTGTTTCAATCCACGTGTGGTGTATTGATAAATCACGATTATGAATGTCTTAATAATTTTTAATTTGATTGAAAATTTGCATAAGTGATCTATACATAAATATCTAAATATCTAACAGTTGATTTGCGGAAATCTGATAGAAAAGTGGGTATAACACAAAAGTCCTCATTAGAAGGGCTCCCTTAAATTTAAAATTCCAAAAGGCGACAGATTCTACTGCAGCAGAAAGAGAATGAACGTTCGTTTTCTTGCGGAACCTTCTGGAGTGAAAAGGGGACTGCTCTAGTCTTAGGTAAATCGATTCAGAGGTTGCGCCCTCAATATTTTCTTATGACTAAATGTTGTTTCGATAACGTGTGGTGTATTGCAATGCACAAGTGCGTCAAAACAAATCGAAGTGTATCATATCACGAATTTCCCAATTTCTCTAGTGAAAATTGACTGGTCATAGAAACCAAAAAAAAAAAAATAATAAATTATCAAGTCACACTACCCTTCTATATTGGAATTCAAAGATAGGAATGGTGTTTGACTGTCTTCGTTTTTGGTCTCCATGCTGGAGGAACTTTCCGATGGCTATTTGCAGCCGGCTAAGGCCTAAATATTCAACTTATTCAATCCCATTCTGCATCAAAATACTATTTTTTCCACACCTCCTAACTTGGACTCCAAATCTTCTATGTTTTTATATGCATTTTTCCATGTTACCCAGTGACTACGAACCACCGCGTGGTGCTTCCTAATTCCTACACATGCATATATAGCATGCCATGGAAATTGGATGTGTCTCGTTTGGTTGAAACGTACATGATATTTTCCACACCAAAACTCTAGTCAAAGAAGCCTCATCTCTATTATAGTCTTGCTTGCTTGTCAAGTACCAAACCCTTATAAATAGGACACACCGGCCAAAGGCTCCACTCATTCTAAGATCACAAGCACAAAAACACACAGAATTGCAAAGTTCTTTCCCTCAATCTCTCTCTCCAAGATGACAACCAAATGCCTCGGTTTCCTTTTGGTCATTGTTTTGTTCAACTCCACAATTCTTGGGGAAAGTGCTCGACGTTTCGATATTATAAAGCACGGCAACTTGTGTCGTGGAGCAATCGGGGGTTTCTTTGACGGCTTATGTCTCGGATCGATCAAGGAGTCGGGTCCTAGCCCGGGTCAAGGGAACAAGTTCAATGACAACCAAACCCTTGGAGGAAGAAAGGTTTCCGGCCCTAGCCCTGGTACTAGAAACAAAGTCACAAATGTTGAGACACTCGAAGGGGTTAAGGATTCCGGCCCAAGCCCTGGTACGGGACACAAATTTACAAATGTTGAGACCCTCGGAGGGATTAAGGATGCTGGCCTCAGCCCTGATACAAGAAACTCATTCACGAATATAGATATTCTTAGAGGGATTAAGGATGGCCCAAGCCCTGGTACAGGAAACTCATTTACAAATGTAGATATTTTAGGAGGAGTTAAGGATGGGCCAAGCCCAGGTACAGGAAACAAATTAACGAACAACATACATCAATGACTATTTCATTGTTTACATAGGCTAAAAAAATATTTCATTTATAATTTTTTTTGTTAATTTATACTTTTTATATCTTCCAGATCCGTTATATATTCATATGCTTAACTTCATTTGTGTCTTTCTCAGTTTTTATTTTTATATTTTATTTTTTAATAATGTAACTAAGATATGTAACAATTTTTTATGTAAATTCGATGAAAGTATTAAGTGGGATTCAAACATGAGTTTTTGCATCGACATGAATAATTTTAGTGATCAATATTATAAATTTTCATTTCTCAGAGTGGCAATTAACATGAGCCTACGCCATTAACAGATTTGATAATTGTATATAAGAATTTCAACTTGATATCTCATCCGCTAAATGGTTGGGACAAAAGATTTCTCTTTCATGAAAAAATATGGGGAGATTGAATCATTGATCCTCTTTAAGATTTATGTTCTCCTATAATTTTCAGCACAAGCAACTTCAACACTAATTAAGCTTATACAACTAAAACATTGTTAATAAAAATTGAAACCATTGGATTTAGGATTATTAAGATGACCTTTTACAGAAAATGATTTGGCTAATTGATAAGATGAGATGGCGGATAGTAGACGTGTGTGCTTGACATGAAAATTAATTAAGGTAAAAAATCTAAGGCCAACAATCTTTTATTAAGAAAAAAAAAACTGTCTTTGTTTATATTTTCATTGTTCAAGTAAATCCAGAATATGTGTCTGGCCCAAACTCGAGATTACTTGCTCGATCTAGTTGAAATAGAGTTTATATTAGAGATATTCTCGGAGAATCTTAGGAGATATCCAATCAATGTACGATTATGTTTCCATGTACAACTCTATCTCTATGCTTGTA
>LYNE01001365.1:25475-56541 GCA_001662545.1 Rosa x damascena | reverse complement strand
CACGAACTGCTTCGTGAAGAGCAATAATCTCTGCTTGATTCGAAGAGGTAGCGACTAAGGTCTGCTTTGTAGACCTCGAAGATATCGCGGTCTTTCCCATGGTGAACACATAGCCAGTTTGGGAGCGACCTTTGTGTGGGTCAGAGAGGTATCCAACATCAGCAAAACCTTCCAAAACACTTATATCGTTTTGGGATGGGGAGAAAGGACGCAGTCCACCATGTTTGGCGTCCCTGACACTTGATGGGTCCGAATCCATCTTCTCTCTGTAGGGATAGAACAAGCCCATATCAATCGTACCACTTAGGTATCGAAAAATATCTTTAACACCAATCCAATAACGTCGTGTTGGCGCAGAGCTATATCTAGCTAGCAAGTTCACAGCGAATGAGATGTCCGGTCTTATGCATTGTGCTTATGCATTGTGCTAAGTACAATAATGCACCTAATGCACTTAGGTAGGGCACTTCTGCCTCTAGCACTTCTTCGTCGTCATCTTTTGGACGAAATGGATCCTTCTTTGGATCAAGACTACGGACGACCATTGGGGTGCTTGAAGGCTTAATCTTGTCAGTGTTGAAACGCCTAAGCATCTTTTGGGTATAAGCTGATTGATGAATCAGGATACCATCTCTACGGTGCTCAAGTTCCAAACCGAGGCAAAACCGTGTTTTCCCAAGATCTTTCATCTCAAACTCGGATTTCAAGTGTTCAGCGGTTTCCCTTAACTCTTTAAGAGAACCAATTATGTTCATGTCATCGACATAAACCGCTACTATTGCAAATCCGGCACTTGTCCTTTTTATGAACACACATGGGCATAGTTCATTGTTAACATATCCCTTACCAATCAAGTAGTCACTTAGATGGTTATACCACATCCGTCTGGATTGCTTCAATCCATATAGTGAGCGTTTCAATCTAATCGCAAACGCGCTCCGTGGTTTAGAGCCACTTGATTTGGGTAGCTGAATTCGATCTGGAAATTTCATGTATATTTCCGTATCTAGATCCCCATATAGATATGCTGTAACCATATCCATAAGCTGCATGTTCATTTTTTCGAAAACTACCAAACTGACAAGGTAGCGGAACGTAATGACGTCCATTACGGGAGAATAGGTCTCCTCGTAGTCGATTCCAGGGCGTTGTGAGAAGCCTTGCGCCACAAGGCGAGCTTTGTATCTTACAATCCCGTTTCTCTCATTACGCTTTCTAATGAATACCCATTTGTGACCAACTGGTTTGGTGTTGGGCGGTATTGGTACAACTTTGCCAAATACCTTTCTTTTCGCTAGAGAATCAAGTTCTGCTTGGATTGTATCTTTCCATTTCGGCCAATCAGCTCTACGTTGGCATTCATCAACGGAGCGTGGTTCGATGTCATCGGTCTCAATAATCTCACGCGTCACTGAATACGCGAATACATCATCAATGATGATGGAGTTTCTTTCCCACGTCCCATGTACACTAGTGTAATTTACAGAGATCTCTACGTTCTCAGGGATAGGTTCTGACATTGAGGCGTCCCCCAATGATGTCTCTTGGACAAAACCATAATCCAGAACATTCTCATGGGAGGGATTTTGAGTATCGATGACCAAAGGATTTGTTTGTGCCTCATTCGCTCTCTTCCTAGGGCGAGTATCCTTTGAACCAATCGGTCTACCGTGCTTCCTTGCGGGACCTGCGGCCATTGATGCCACATCATTGCCATTCTGGGCAATGGCGCCATCTCCTGGTGTCACAGGAGTGGCGTGATGTCCAGTATTCGGGACATCGATCCTTGCAGCAGGTCTGTGTGATCTCATCACTTTGGCAACATCAGAAAACGCATCAGGCAGAGTGTCTGCTACGTTCTGGAGCTTGATTATTCTTCACACTTCAAGTTAGGACTGTGCGGTACGGGGATCGAGATGAGACATATTGGGGACAGACCACGACAATTCATGTTGTTCCTGTTGAACATCTGTGTTCTTATCTCCCCCTAACGATGGGAAGAACGTCTCATCAAAGTGACAATCCGCAAATCTAGCGGTAAAGAGATCGCCTGTCAAGGGTTCAAGATAGCGAACGATGGTTGGAGATTCATATCCAACATAAATGCCCATTCGTTGTTGTGGACCCATCGTAGTACGCTGTGGCGGCGTAATAGGCACATAAATTACACACCCAAAAATGCGTAAGTGCGAGATATCAGGCTCGTACCCAGTCACTAGCTGTAACGCAGAGTAAGATTGGGTTGCAGTGGGTCGTAGACGAATTAGCGTCGCTGCATGCAATATTGCATATCCCAAAGCAGAAACAGGGAGATTGGTGCGCATAACCAATGTCCGTGCTATCATCTGTAGTCGTTTGATAGTGGCTTCTGCGAGACCATTTTGGGTATGAACATGGGGAACTGGATGCTCTACATCAATCCTCAGTGACATGCAATAGTCATCGAACGTTTTCAATGTAAACTCCCCAGCATTATCAAGTCGAATTGACTTAATGGGATGGTCAGGGTAGTGAGCCCGTAGACGGATAATCTGGGCGAGGAGTTTAGCATAAGCAGCATTTCGAGTGGACAACAGCGCGACATGTGACCAGCGTGTCGACGCATCAACCAATACCATAAAGTATTTAAAAGGTCCGCATGATGGTTGAATTGGTCCATAGATATCCCCTTGGATTCTCTGTAAGAACGAAATGAGTATTTTAGGATCCTTTGCGTAGGACGGTCTCGGTCCTAATTTCCCGAAGGAACAGGCTTTCCAAAACGAGCGAGTGGCCTTAGAAGCAACCAATGAGGATTATGGTTGGGCCTGAGCGTCTGTAGCGCTATTCAAAGCAAAATGTGTGACTACATCTCCCATCATGGTGGTGGAGCCATGGGAATTATTGTTTATGGCGTCATGGCCATTGGGAGGAACAACCATGGCGTCATGCTCATGGTTGGCGCCATTGATGGCGTCATCACATGGGACTTGGGCGGCCATATGGCACCCCAAGACGGCTGCAGTGCTAGATGCTGCAATTGTTGCAGTCTTGCTAAGTCCAGAAATCAATTTTTGATTCTTGCTTCTTCTCACTCTGAAGAATGGATGTCCGTGTGAAGTCTTTAGTATACGGAGCATCATATCACGACCAGGGTGCCCTAGTCGGTCATGCCAAAGCCAATATGTGTCAGAATCCAAGAGATCTTCTCTTATGACATTATTGGATTCAATTGGTCGAATTGTAGTGACATAAAGTCCACTAGATTGACACATAACCTTCTCTAAGATGCGCTTTCGTCCACAATCATTAGAGGTAATGCAAAGGAACTCTTTTCCGTTCTCATTATGCGTTTCCGCATGGAATCCGTTGGCTCTTATATCTTTAAAGCTCAATAAGGTTCGATTTTCCTTAGGAGCGTAGAGAGCTTCAGTGACTTTAATTAAGGTGCCATTTGGCAATAGGAATTGGGCCATTCCATGTCCTTGAACTAAACCTGATGGCCCAACCATCGTAGTCACAGAGGAATATGTAGGCAACATCTCCAAGAATAATTGCCTATGTCGTAGAATGGTGTGCGTAGTCGCACTATCCGCAAGACATTGTAGTTCATCCATTCCTAAAAGAAAAGCTCGTAATTAAAAAGGAGTCATAAAGAAAAGAACTCAACTTTTATGAATAAGCCAAATGGAATTACATCATCGTTTCTTTGACCAAGGAAAATCTAATCCAATAAACTAGCTAATGCAAAACAATGGCGGTCATCCAACTTCTTTCGGTAATTCCAATGCAAATGTGACCAGGTGAGTAGAGAGATGTCGGTGGAGCAGAGCTCGCTTAAGTACCACTTATCTCAAAACCTTCTTAGACATCACATTTACATCGAGTACGCCTACTTTGAAGAAAGACTAATACCATTGGCATCTACTACAAAAATAATATGGCAATTGCCTACATCTTTTGGAAAATAAAAAGACTTAATCAAAATCGCCAGTTTCTGGGTCTTGATCCTTGCAGTCTTCCACCCTTAGATCGAGATCGCCATCTTGATCTTCTTGTTCCATGTAGTTTGCCTCCCTTGCTTCACGATACGTCTTGTATGCGTTTGCAACTTGCTGGGATGCTTTACATGCTTTTGTCCAATGTCCAGTTGATCCACATCTGAGACAAGCATCATTATGGTCAGGTTCCCTTGATCGAGGCGCTCTGGGAGCGTACTGAGGACTGTTATTGCCTTTGGTGGCGTCACCACCATAACCGGAGGCTTGGCCTCTCTCTCTCTTCACACGTTTACCTCCACGGTTCCATGCACACCTATCTTGGCGGTTTCCTTTCTCTTTGGGGCGAGAATATGGACCAGAACGTCCAGAATTATCCCTATTCTTAGGGTTTCGCTCCTTGCGTCCTCCCTTGGAGGCGCGACTATAATTAGACTTCGGAATTGACTTGGTTCCCACTGGTCTAGAGTTATAGTTCTTCACAAGTATGTTGTCGTGCTTTTCAGCTACGTTCATGGCACCAATTAGCTCATGAAATCTTGTGATGCGTCTAGCATTGACCTCAATCCGATAGTTTTTAGCTACCATCAATGCAGAGACTAGGAAGGTGGAGAGAGTCTTCTCGATCAACATCGTATCAGTGATTTTCTGTCCACAGAATTCCATCAAAGACTTGATACGAAGTGCTTCCGAATTGTAGTCAAGTACAGACTTGAAATCACAGAAGCGAAGGCTATGCCATCTCACTTCTAAGTCTGGAAGTAGGGAATCATGGACGTTGCCAAAACGCTGCTCGAGTTCTACCCATAGTTTTCTTGGGTCTTCCTTATTGAGGTACTCATTTTGGCCGCGTCATTCATGTGCCTTGTCATGAGAATGATGACTTTTGCTTCATTAGCCTCTCTCGTAGCTCTATTTGCTTCAAAAACAGTAGTTTGTTGAGGAGTAAGCACGTCCTGACTTGGCTCTTGGATCGTACTCAGGATCCCATCAGCCTTAAGATGCTGGCGCACATCACGGACCCACTTGTGGTATCCTGCGCCTGTTGTCTCTAGTGGAGCGAAGCTCAACTTGTTCAGGTTACTCATCCTAAAAAACAACAAGAAAATAGGGTTAGTTTTGGAGCGAAAAAGCTACCACGAAAAACTATTAAATTTCTGAGCGTAGTCGCTTCCAAGAAATTAGGGATTTTCTTAGCGTAATCGCTTCCAAGAAAATCCGATTCCAAGAGGGGTTTTGGATTAGATCGAAATAATGATGTATGTGGTCGATCGTTTTTCTTCTCAACAAACTCTAAGTTTGGAGGACTCTACAAGCTCCAAGCTTGGAGTGAGCACGAACCCCCACAGTTCGGCTTTTGGTTTCCCCTATGAAGAAGAAAGGGGGGTAGAAGAAAGGATGTTGGAAGTCCTCGAGAAAAGAAGAAAATAATAAAAAACTTCAAAAACGAGAACTTTTAGAAAAGTTTACCTTGAAAAATTGCCGGAAATCTTGACCGGAAAAATTGGCCGGAAAAAGTCGCCAGAAAAGTGGTCAGAAGTAGCCAGAAAAAGGTTGACCAGCGGTGTTGACCGAGCTGCTGACGTGGCAATCGGCTGCTGAAGTGGCGGATCAGTTGCTGACGCAACATGGCTGACTGGATGCTGACGCAGGTGCTGACGTGGGTGATGACGCAGGGCTGACGTCAGATGGCGTCAGACTGTTGGGCTTCTGGGCTTCTGACTTTGGGCCGAGATCCTGCTGTGCTTCTGGACCTAGGGTTCCTTCTGGGCTGGGCTGCACCTCAGTTTCTGGGCCTAGGGCTGGGTTGACTTTTCTTTTGGGTTGGTGGTCAGGCGGCAGTTCAGAGCAATGGATCTTCAGGTGACCGGTTCAGGTACCTATAGGCCGATTCCGGTGGTGAAATTTCCGGTTCCGGGTGTCTGGGATGGAGATGCTGCAGGTGGTGGAGTATGGCTGCAGGAGGTGGTGAGGAAGTCTTCGAACCGGGCAGAGAGGATTTCGGTATTTCCGGGGGCCGGTTCGGGTATTTTCCGACCGGTTCTGAAGGTGGCACCGCCGGTTCTGGCTTCCTGGAATTTGGATCTTCAAGGTGGGCGGGGGTGGTATCTGGAATTTGAAGGCTACGAATTTAGGGTTTCAGGGTTAGGGCTTCGTGCTGATAACATGTTTTAGGGAATCAGAAATTGAGAGAAAATCGCTGTGTATTCTCATTGATAATAGGGGCCTCTTTATATAGAGGATTACAAGGCATAGAATCTCAATCATACAAGGAAAGTAATCGTACATTGATTAGGAATCTAGATCATTCTAATGTAACCATATTACCACTAGATTAAGTAACCCAGAGTTTGAGCCAAACACAAATTAGGGTTTTACTTGCAAAGGAACTCTTTATATGTATAGAAGAAGTTGACATTCATATGTATTTATATGTAATTCCAATAAATTGATTCTTTCAAAAATGATATATTTTCTTCTATATCCCTGATATTTCCAATATCTCTCTTTTTCAAAGTTCCGATTGAAATGTAGATATAGATATTTTAATCCTTGGATATGTGTAAATTAATAAAATTTTCCTAATAACAAAAGGGTAGAAGAGGAAGTTTAAAGAAGAATATAGACAAAAAAATTTGGGGTGTGTATGTAGTAAATAAGGATATTTATATAAAACTTCTCAAGTGAAAAAAAGAATTAAAAACTATAAATTGATTACAGATTATGCTCTAATCCCATCGAATATTCACCAAAAAAAAAAAAAGTTTCTCCAAAGCATGAATTCATGATTAATTCTATCTAAAAATATGGGACTAATTTAAATTGTATGTTTTTATTTTCGCACCAAAATTTTATAATTTATTTAATCATTATTTCTTCATTTAAATTCTAATTAGAGCTAGAAAATTGTGTAGATCTAAAACCATTTCCATGAGTCAGAGATAGAGAGAAATACAACACAATTACACAGCAATTGGAAAGGTTTATGCATGTTCATTGCAATATAATTATTGCCTTTATTTAGATAATACTATATATAAGTCGGCCATCTAATTTTCAATGAGAGAAAATGCTTTTTCAAGATGCTTGGCCTTCAGAGCAAGATACTCCTTTGCTGTGACTGGGCGATACCGAGGAACATGTCCCTGACCCAAATCTTTCGACAGAAGTGGTGACACATCAAAATCCATTGGGGGCCTAAAGAAGTATCCCATTGAGTAGCGTTGGATCGGTTTCGCCACCACACGATGAAGAACACTGATAAATCGACCGTTGGATAGAATGCGGATGAAATCACCAAGGTTCACGATGAGTGCATCGGGGTTCGGTTCCACCGGAATCCACCCAACTCCGTCTTTGAAGACTTGGAGACCGCTGGTTTTAGCTTGGAGTATGGTTACAACGGAGGTGTCTGTGTGCGGGGCTAGACCCAAGGTCCGGGTTGGTTCGGGGCATGGAGGGTAAGAGTTCAACTGTAAAGCCAGATTGCAGCCANTTACTGCTTCAAAGGTGTTTATAATTGCCTGCTGAATTGAAAGAACTTGAATATGGAGGATGACTTAAAATTTAGAGGGCACCTACAATCGTTGCTGTTTATTAATATATGTATTTTGTGAATGGTTATGAACCAACTGATAATGTGTGATTCCTCACTGTCCAACCAATTATGATGAGATATATAATTTGAAAATTTTACTGGTATAGATCCAGTACAGTAAGAGATTTCATACAAACTCTTTAGACAGAGAATCAGACTTTTTTTCTGTGTTTTAGGCAACAGGTTCGATTCGGTGATTTTAAGGTTACTTACACTAGCTCCTACAGTGTACGAATGGTTTCTAAGTACTATCATGGCCGAGTTTACTGATGTTAATTAATAATTATTGCATCTTTATTCGTAATATTTTTTTTTTAGTTTCCTATTTATATATCCATCTCAGGAATAAGGGCAGTAAATCTGCACATTTTGTTGTACCATTTTCAACCTGCAAATTTAGCATTCACCGTCTTTTTTGTTGAGCATCCACCATATATATTCCTTTTTACTCGAATATTAGGCTAAGATTGGATCGTGATTTTCAGGTTTACTCAAACTGCAGTGTAGTAATGGTCCCTTGGTAGTACCGTGGGTTTACTATCATTATCGAATCTCTATTGGGGTATTGATTGTTTCAATTTCCTATTTCAAAGTCCATCTCAGGAAGAAGGATATGTAGTTATCTGAACATTTTCATGTACCTTCTTGTACCAAGGATAATCTATCGATCTGAACATTTTCATGTACCTTCTTGTACCAAGGATAATCTAACAAAGAGCAACTACCGTCTACCAAGTTATAATTCTCCAGAACCAAAGTCATATGCCTTCTTTGATGATCTTTTGATGCTGCTCTTATCTCTTGCTACAATCTTTAGAAATAATTTTCCCCCCCTTCTTCTTCAATGTAACTTTGTATCTTTGTCTTGCTCTTGTACCCTATTTTCGGGCCCCGTATTGGAGCTTAAATAAGGGTTAAATCCACTTTCCAACTTTCAATGTAACTAACAGCCTCCATATCTATGAACCTTCTTCCCCTAATTCTTTCTTGGACTTGAAAGTAATGTTCTTTTTTTTAATACAGAATGTTACTAGCTGATGGAAAATTTTTGGTATTGCTTTTTAGCGTCATGATTAGTTACTAATGAACACATCATTTGTTACTAATTACTTTTGTTAGTAATTTTTGAAATGCGTTCATTAGATACCTTTTATTTTTACACAAGAAGAAGTCTAGCTGGGCTGTCAGGGGGTGTAAACATATGTCCCAAAGTCATTGACATCTTAGACGAAAGAAAAGAAGATGTGGGCATTCATTGGCTGAACTGTTTCTTTGAGCTTTCCACCAATTGTTAAATCACTTGCTATCTTAGTATCTTTGATGCTTCAGGTCTTGGAGGTCCTTTGGGGAAGGAGGTGGGAGGTTTGGGGTTGGGGGCAGGGGTGCAGCAGGTTGGAGATATAGGCTCTTAGTGTAGAAGAGAATTAAACAAAGGAGTAGAAATCTTACAAAGTAATTTCTTTCCATCTGGATTCATCGTTGCACGATTCCTTATTATGGCATGGCTAGTCCCTACATATGATGGACTTTTTTACTAGACTGCATAACCCAGTTAAATGTATGAAATTTATGATACCACCTCTAATATTTATAGAGAAGCTTATCTTTTTTTTTCGCCAATATAACTTAACTCTGAGAAAAGAACTCTTTTCTCTCTGCGGTTCTTATTTCAAAAATTGTCGCTAGTCTCCGTCCGGCGGTGCGTCCACTGACGCTGTCGTCGGACGGGCTCTGTTTGTTGGGTGATCGTGGTCTCGCTCTAGATCCAGGGGACCAGTGTTAGGAGGTCAGACAGATCGGGGTCGCGGGGAAAGCTGTGGCTTCATTCCGACAGGTCGATGTTGCGGGTGGGGTGTCCCAGGCTGGTCGGACGGAGATGGTGGTTGAGGGTCAAGGCTGGAGGAGCGCTGGCAGTGGCGACCGGATGCAGGCGGTTGTAATCGGATGCAGAAGGCGGTCCGGTGCAGGCTGTGGTCCACTTCAGGTGGTGGTCCGGTGTAGGCGGGGGTCCGATCCAGACGGTGATGACCCGACGCAGGCTGTGGAGATGTGATGCAGGTGTTGGGTCAGATTTGGGCTGGGCCATACTCAGGGGCTGCGATCTGTTTGCTACCTTGGAATGTACTTGGGTTTGGGCTCACTTCATGGGCCCTGCCCAAGCTGTTTTTTCTGGTATTGTGTTTTTGTTTAGGGAAAATTTCACAAACAATACACCAAGTAAAGGCCACTAATAATTCTTATACATAAAGTTCCAAACCAAACATTTCGGTACACGAAATCTGAAACTCGACCCACTATCAGTACACGACGTCAATTTTTGACACTAAAATGTCCATTATGCCCTCAGTTCTTTTTTTTTTAATAATTTTTTTTTCTGTTATTTTTTTTTTCTTCGTTTTTATCTCTTTCTTCTTCCTTCCCAACCGTTTGTGGACACCACGACATAGGAAAATAGTTAAACTATAAGTTGTTAATATTGAATAAATTAAGCAGCAAAAATAATGAGGAAAACAAAGGACATATGGGTCGCACCAGGATCGAGTACCCCCACAAGGCCACAAGCAACATAAATATTCTGAAAATATTGATGCCCTCGAGCTTTTTCAAGAAAATGCAGAAACAGCGAGACAGATAGGTCCATATATATATATAATGTTTGTGTTCCCAAATCAAACTGCAAAGTTGGTAACCAACAAAATTTTCAGTTGCCCATGATAATGTTGCTAAGCTTCTACTGGTTTTCTCTTTGTTTACTCGCTCGTCTCCACTCCCGGCCCTTTTTGCCATCTCTCATTTACAAAAGGTTTTGTACAGAACAGAGAAAAAGAAAAAGAAAAAGAACAACCTTGCAACAAGGAAAAACAAAATGTGAAATTATATACTCTATATATAATAGTAGTGTTGCAATATTTTCTATATCCACCAAATTATATACTCTATATATAATAGTAGTGAGCCCGGAAGAAGGAAGAGATAAAAACGAAGGAAAAAAAAAATAACAGAAAAAAAAAATTATTAAAAAAAAAATACTGAGGGCATAATGGACATTTTGGTGTCAAAAATTGATGTCGTGTACTGATAGTGGGTCGAGTTTCAGATTTCGTGTACTGAAATGTTTAGTTTGGAACTTTATGTATAAGAATTATTAGTGGCCTTTACTTGGTGTACTGTTTATGAAATTTTCCCTTTTGTTTATTTAGCTAGTCTAGTAGTGTTGCGCATTTTGCGAGCAATAAGTCCCTACATGAGTTATGTAGGGCTAGTCGGGCATTGTGCATGTGTGTGCACTCAAAGTGCCTTGTCTGCTCTAGGTAGGCGGCAAGTTCATTGCTTCGTCAAATTGTCACTCCTACCAAGTGGCAGGGTGAAGCTAAGTGTCGTTAGATTTATCATCTGGCGGCAACATAGTAGGATAGCTGTGCTTATGGAAATTATGCTACATTGTAATCGGGTTACATATCGAGTTATCTTTCCGTTATGTAACCGCTTTGTCAAAGCAAATGGAGTAGCCATTAGAGCACTATTTGCTAGTTGGTGCTTGTTAGAATACATGTCTTCTGTAGAGATTTCTGATATTATTTCAGGAAATACTCTAGATGCTTATTGTAATCAGGGGTTTAGGCTCAATGTCCCCTCCTTGTATTCGACAGTTTCATTAATCAAGGCTTGAGGGCAGCCGCACCAGCCCTTTATTAAAAAAAAAAAAAGATAAGCTTATCTTCTTGAAGGCATGACCAGGAGGCAACCTTAGGCTTTCTATTTTCTTTTTCAAGTCTCTCCTGTATGTAAGAGGATAAGACTCACATTCTAATAAAGGTTGCAAATGATTGCAACTGAAACCTAAACTGGTGAGAGAAAATTTCTAGAGAGAGAGGGTCCTCCTTCTCTCTAGAAGTCTTCTCCAGATCTGCCATTATTTTGAGAGTCCACTCGCCACTACTTCCACCACTGCCCCCAGCACCTTCACCTCAATCTCCACCTTCACCCAACTTCTTTTCTCGACCAGATCTGCCCACTTCATCATCTACCAACTTCCTCTCTTTCCTCACCTGAGATTGTCAATGATGGAAAACTGCATGTTCACCACCATCTCCATCCCTCGTTTTCTCCTTCTCCACAGACCAATTTTTCTCTCTAGTCACCAAAATTTTCTCTCTGAGTTCTACCCCCAAATCTGCTCATGCTTTCTTTGGACAGGATTGATTATGGTTGCTTCCAGATCTGCTTACTTCTCCACCACATCTAGGCAAGCTTTCGCTCGTTGGCGGATTTTTGTCCACTTTAAAGAGGTTGTCCAGATTGCTTTGGCAATCACACCCTCTATGGTTACTTTGTTTCTCTTGGGCGTTCTTGAGCCCTGTGTGTGTTCCAACAGGTGGAGGAGGTGGCATGATTTGGTTCTACAGTGGTGGCTTCTGTTCATGGAGCGGTATGAATTCGGCGGTGGTATTTCTTTGCGGCAGCGGATTCGGTGGCTGTTTGATAGGATTGGGGTTTGTAATTTTTCTTTGGGCTTTTGGCTTGTAGCTGGGTTTGACCCTTTGTGGGCTTTATTTTATGTTTACTGGGCCTATGTGCCTCATTTGCTGGGCCTATGTGCCTCTTTATCTGGGCCTATGTGCCTCTTTTGCTGGGGTCTTATGTACCTCTTGTATTTTGCTTGATCCTTTGGATCTTCTAATACAATCATTGACCAAAAAAATAATAAAGGTTGCAGAATGAACACTTTGCTGGGTGGTTATAGTGCCATTACTGAATGCAATTTTAGAAATGGGTTTGTTCCGTTTTCTTTTGGAATTTGAATATATGAGTTGATAACCTTGGTAACCGTGATGTCAGTAACTCTCTTTATCAGGCCTTCACTTTAACTTTAGTCCACTGGACTATGGTTTCATATTGAGTAAAACACCTAGAAGGTTGTTCAATTGGTCTAGTAAACATTATATGCATATGCATATGCATTCTGGATCAAAGTGGCAGATTGCTCAATCTCATTTCCAAAATACTTCTTTTGATCGTTAAATATTAAATTACTTCCTTTTTTATTTAATTGTAATTTATTGATGTGGACACGTGTGTGATCTGATCAACTGCCACATGTATGGCTGTGATTGCACATACGGTGTTGCATTAAGGTTATATCCTTTGGCCACCACATTATGAGATGTAAATATGAGAATTGAGAAATAGAACAAAAGCTACAACGTATAGCCATTCTCAGTTTTTTCTCTATCCAAAAACACAATATCTAACATGGTATCAGAGCTTCATTTTTTATCCAGATCTGGGCGTTGCGATTGCAACAGGGAGATTTCAATTGTGAAATCCCATATTCGATTACAGCTAAATTATAGCTGGGTCGAGTAGCAGCAGTGAAATTCGCGCTCCAATCTTCACGGGTGATAACTATGATTTCTGGAGAATCAAAATGAGAACCTTTATCAAATCTCATGATTTATGGAGTTTTGTTGAAGAAGGGTTCAAGATCCCAGAAGATACATCGTAGTTATCAGCAGCCTAGAAGCAAATATTGAAGGACAACATCATAAAAGATGCAAAATGCAGTGTCAGATGAGACATTCCCAAAAATCTCCTATGAAGAGACAGCAAAGACAACTTGGGAGGTGCTGCAGGAAGAATTCAGAGGAGATCCCAAGGTAAGATCTGTAAAGTTAAAATCTATAAGGCGTGATTTTGAATACACAAGAATGAAAGATGATGAATTGCTTAAAGATTACTTTACTAGATTGTCTGATGTTATGAATCAAATGAAAAGCTATGGAGAAGATTTACCAAATAGAAAAGTTGTGCAGAAAATACTCATAAGCTTAACCCCAAAATATGATCCTATAGTTTCGGTTCTTATAGAAACCAAAGACATGGAAACAACAGGAATTCAAGACATTATAGGGTCAATCAAAGCTTTTGATCAGCGATTAGACAGACATGCTGAGAATGCAACAGAGTGCATTTCAAACTCTTGGCATAGGTTCAAGAGATAGTCAATCTAATCAGTCCAAGCCCAAGAGGAGTTAGAAAGGGAAGAACAAGAAATGGGAAGGAAAAAGTAATGCTGAAGTGAAGCAAAATTATGCAAACAACACTACTTCTTCTCAATCGCAATGCGAAATTTGTAAAAAGTACCATCATGGAGTCTGTTGGTTCAAAGGGAAGCCAAAGTGCTCAAATTGCGACCATTTTGGCCATGCACAGAAGGATTACAACTACAAAAGAAACCAACAAGCCAACTATATTGAGTAAGTAGAAGCAAAGCAAGCAGATGCAGATGGAAACCTATTCTTTGCATGTCAAGCTGCAACGATACAAACGGATGATAATGTCTGGTATATAGATAGTGGGTGCAGCAATCACATGACAGCAAATAGGTCTCTCCTCATTGATCTCTTGATACCTCCATAACAGCCCGAATGAAAATGGGAAATGGAGCCTTGGTTCAAGCAACTGACAGGGTACACTTGCAATTGAAACCAAGAAAGGGAAAAGGTATATAAGAGAATTAATGTTGGTTTCGGGATTGGACCAAAACTTGCTGAGTGTAGGACAAATGATGGGACATGGGTATTTCTTGTTGTTTAGTGACGATGAAGTCGACATCTATGATGATAGAAAGTTCAAGAATCTTGTTGTAAGGGTCAAAAAGACAAGGAATAGAAGTTTTCCACTTACCCTCAAGTATTTCGATCACATTGCTCTGAAGGTGGATGTTGTAGATTCTACTTAGCTATGGCATAAGAGATTTGGACATTTGAATTTCCAAAGCCTAAAGCAATTGCAGCAACAGAATATGGTTTACGGGCTACCATCAATCCATGAAGCAAATGAGATATGCGAAGGTTGTGCAATTGGTAAGCAACATAGAGAAGCATTTCCAAAGGAGAAAGTGTGGAGAGCATCCAAACCCTTAGAACTCATCCATTCAGATATATGCGGACCCATAAAAATTGCAACTCACGCTGGAAACAGGTATTTCCTAATTCATTGACAATTGCACTAGAATGGTGTGGTTATACTTTCTTAGACACAAATCAGAAGTATTCACAGTGTTTAAGAAGTTCAAGACAATGGTCGAAAAGCAAAGTGGGTTTCAAATAAAGAAATTGAGAAGTGACAGAGGTGGTGAGTATACCTCACATGAGTTTGGTAAGTTCTATGAAGACATCGGAATTGAAAGGCAACTCACAGCTGCATATACTCCTCAAGAAAATAAAGTGCTGAGAGGAAAAACAGGACAATTGTTGAAATGGAAAAGTCCATATTGCATGAGAAGAAAATGCCTTACGATTTCTGCAGAGAAGCTGCAATTATAGCAGTTTACCTGCTAAATAGGTGTCCTACAAAAGCATTGGAGAAAATAACTCCATTTGAAGCTTTTAGCGGAACAAAACACTCGGTGAATCATTTCAAGATGTTTGGTTCAATTTGCTACGCTCATGTGCCTAACCAACTCAGACACAAGTTTTAAGAATCAAGTAACAAGTGTATCTTTGTAGGATATAGTAGTTGTAGGGTGTATCATTTCGAACTAACCGCTCACTTATTTAAAAGCGAGCCTATAAACACATAATACCCACTCAGGAAAAAAAAAAGTAACATAAAGGGCTTTTGACTTCTAATAAGTAGTTAAAAGTAAAAAATTAAATTAACTCATGACATGTGGCAAGTGGAGAGCTGATTGTCCTTATTTGTAAGATTTAGTCCTTATAAAGGGATTAGAAGTCAAAAGAAGTAGTTAAGGGTAAAAAAGTAAATTAACTCATGACATGTGGCAAGTGGAGAGCATATTGTCTTTATTTGTAAGATTTAGTCCTTATATGTTTAATTCAATCTTTAAATGATGTATTTATTGAGTCATCTTTTTTCAATAACTTATATGTAATTTGTTAAAAAAAAAAAGATCTTCAACTAGACGTTGTGATGCATAAGTCCCAGTTATCCACGAATTCATTTCCAAATCCCACAAGGAGAAGGAAAACATGGAAAAATTTGCCTATAAATTGTCCACCACTTACCCAAATGGAAACTCTTACTCACTGCAAACCCAATCTCATTCGGAAACATAATAGCAACTGAGTAATGGATCAAGCTAACACCGATGATCAGAAGGGAAAGGCTCTGTCTTTCGCTGACGTCAGTATGGCCATAAACAATCGGATGTTTCTCAGCGATGTGAGCGACATGGACTTGGATCTTCTCGAGCAGATCTTACCTCACTGTTTCAAGACGCATTTGATCTATATAGAGAAGTCCACAAAAGACAGAGATCTGAGTCCGGTGACTGATAAGCTGTGGAAGAGTTTCTATGAGAAGGAGTTTGGAATCGAATCCACCGATTCAGTTTCAGAGATAATGAAGGAGTGGAATCTCAAGTTTAATTGGTCGGAGTTGTACCAGGAGAAATCAAAGAGAGTGAAAGAGGCTGAGATGAAAGAAGATGACAGGAAACTGAGCCGGCAAGTTAGGGTTTGCAAGAAGGTTCCACCATCTTCAAGCGATAAAAGAAACATGCCAAAGAGCAAGTTGATGAAGAAAATTGTTAAGGAGTATTTACATGAAATGTCTGGAGATGCGAAACATACGAGTTATGGAAAAAGAAGAAGAAGAAAGTTGATGAGCTATGAATATTCGAGGTGCCAAGGGTGCTTTCAGTGAAAGTGTTTTGAAGCCTCTTTAAGAATTTATTCTTGTCATGGGCTATTTTTGTCTCATGGGCTTTGTTGGGCCGTGTTACATTTTATCATTTTGGGCCATGGTCCATATAGAGGGTTCTAGGTAATTTCTACACCCAGTTGCTTAAATAGTATGGATGCATTGCTGTAAGGATTATTGGAGAATGTTGAAGTTTAGTTCTCTTGTTTATTTCCTTTAGCTTTCTCTTATTTCCTTTCCTTTACAATGTCATTTATGGACTTGGATCCCAGGGATCCTAACAACTTAGTCTTATTGGGTGGCTTTTCTCAATTAGTAAATATCAATCTTGTGTTGTTCTTTTAATTTTTTATGTAAATGCTAAATAGCTACTTGTTATGAGTTTTTGTAGTCCAAATTAATGAGATCAGAGAAATTAATGAACTATACAGTATTTGAATTTGATGTTATATAATGATATATTTTCTTGGTGTATGACCTGGCTATGTTTTTTTTTTTTTGAGTAAATGAAGATTTCATTGATAATCGCAGACCAGAACGACACTTACAAATTTCCCAGCAAAAGGGAATCATGCACCATTCACTTAAGACATCGAAGCTCACTTAAACAAGGAGCCTAACAAACTACAACATTACCCTACAAAGAGATAATTTTGTGTGAAAAACTTCTTTTGCCAATGCGCTCAATTGCGGTGCTCCAGAAGGATCCAATATCAAGATGTAAAAGAAACATCATAGTATGTAGGCTAAAAAACCACCAAAGCATAGTTATGTGAAATTGTCCTCCGGAATCCCAAATACGAAACCCTAGAACACCAAAGGCTATCAATTGGGTACAAACCTGGGCAATACACCCAATATCCTTCCCAATTGCTTTAGACACCCAAAACACTCCAAACAGTGCGAACCCCAAGACCAATTTCGGCACCCAGCCTGTTTTAGGCATCCATTTTGCATTGGGCACCCTTCCAAGAGAGGGCAGCCCTTCATTCTCATCCGCCGCAATCTCGGCTTCCAACTAGACCATCACCTCTCCTTTCAGATTGTCTGCAGCCACTGCCGTTGCCATCAAGGTCCTGCCCATCGCGCTGCCATCAGATCAGAACTCGATCTTTGCAAATCGAAACCCCAGAGTTGCTCCGCTGTGGGCCGGAGAACCCTTCCATTGCCTAGATCGATGCATCATCGCTGCGGCCCCAGCAGACTCGGTGGTCACTGGTTGTAATTGCAAGCCCCGCCGACTTGGCCTTCAAGTTGCTCCACATAATTCCAGCCAGACCTCCATTGCGATGGCTGCACATCACCGGCCTTGAGCCGCGCTCTATTTGGTCGGATTTGACCAAAATCTTGACTGAAAACCTCTCTGGTTAACCTTTTCCAACGTGAGAGTTCGGCGGTTGCAAAACCATCCTTCTTCCCAGCAGCTGGTTGGGGGCTCGTCAAAAGAGATTGATGTTGGGGCACTGCGAGGAGGCAGCGAGAGGCGGAGAAGATTCTGCTTGGTGGTGATGCCGATCGGCGTTGCTTAGATCCCCAGCCATGGCGGCTAGGGTTCGCTAGAATTTGGAGAAGGCTGCGTCTCATTTTTTCTTTTCAAACCTACTGCCTCCATTGGTTAATACCTACATATAATCAGATCAGAGAGACGAGGTAGCTAGAAGAAGAAGGGGAAAAAAAGGAAAAAAAAAAAAAAGACGGTACGTAATATACATAGTTAATAGGTTTTTGTAGCTATTGATTTTGTTATTTAAAATATATACTACATAATTTCTACAATATAACTAACTAGAATAGTTATTATATATGCAAGGCAAACAGTTGATTGGAGAAGTCATCCAAACAGTTCTTACAGTAATACAGTATCAGTACAAAAAATGTTTTAGAAGGCAAATGCGTAGCCGAAACGTTAATTTTCGGGAGAGGCTCAGCAAGGCGTTCACCTTGAGGCGTAAGGCGTAAGCCTTACGTATAAATGAACTGTATTTATGTAATCATTAGTATATATAGAACATGTATTGTAACCACAAGAACATTATAAATTGTCATCTATTCATAATAAGCAAGTACTAAAACCATATGATTCAACAAAATCACCAAACACCAAGCATCTTCTTCTTCTAGACTTTCCAATCCCCCTATTTCCCGACGCACCTTAATCCTTGCTCGTTTCTCTTCTTCATTTCTTTTAAGTGCTATAGTGCACCAATCTTTCACATTTTGTGGAACTTTGTTACAAGGTTTGATTCCTTTATGAGTGCCAACTAAATGCTGCTTGAAATATGCCACCGGTATTTCTTTGATCACAAAATGCACACAAGAAGTACTTCAACTCCCCAGGAATTGGTTTAATCCATCGCCAAGCATGATCGTTCTTTGTTGTCCCACTAGTAATAGAACTCATTGTGCCTACACTACACAATTTTAAAACTTATATCAATTTAAAGTGGGAGCAGGACAACTAAATACACAATGCCAATTATAAACAGAACAACATGTCATGAAAGAAATGTCAAAAAATAAAAATAAAAACAATGCCATAAAAACAAAACACAATGCCATAAACCGTGTTCAAAATATACAAAAGTTAATTAAAACAAATGGAGACAACCATGAATATAATTGACAAAATAACCAATAATCATTTCTATGGTGACAAAATTATTAGGACACACTCTATTTCTGAACCTTCAGAAAGAACTCTTTCCCAAATGTGATCTCTTCAGCTCCATTTTTATTTCTTCATGATTTCTGCTTGAAACTTCAATATACTATAACAAGACATCTGTAAAAAGAAACAGCAGGTAAAAGTACATGGCAATCCTTCTCATTTTTGGACATAAACATTTTGCATGTTCATTGATTAACTGTAAGGCAAATCTCGAACAGGACCAGTAAGAGGCTTATCAAGCCAAGAACCAACAAAGCCAACCAAAAGCACAACTAAGAGTAGACCTGTAAATGGACCGGATTTGGATCGGATCGACCTAAATCCAAATCCGTTTACTTAAAAAAAAATTCGATCCAAACCCGCTCCGTTAACCCGGCGGATCGTTGATAGCTCGATCCAAATCCGTATCCGTCGGGTTAAAGGATACCCGATCCGCTAATCCGACCCGTTATAATTTCAAATATTTTAAAATTTTAAATAGTAATATTAAATTTATATCATGATACCTCATAAGATATTAATAAAATATTAAAACAACATGAAAAGTATCACCAAAAGTAGAATTATATTAACAAAATTTTTAATACTTCTTGGAATCTTGGGTGATAGACTCTCCCTTAGATTTTTGCAAAAAAATTGTATTAGAAATTCTTCATATTTTATATTTTATATTTTATATTTTTAAAAAATAATAATATATTAATAAAAAATAATATTTTATTATTACAAAAACGGGCCGGATCATTAACGGATCGGATCGACCTAGATCCGTATTTGATCCGTTAAATAAACGGGTTAACGGATTCGGATCATTAACGGATCAACGGATCAAAACTTTCGATCCAAACCCGTCCAATAGTCACGGATCTGGAGCGGGTCCGGATCAAAATCCGGTTCATTTACAGGTCTAACTAAGAGTCCGCAAGCTAATCCCTAGACCAGCAATTAGTTGTTATTAGCTAATTTCACACTAAAGATTTTGTCATGTAATGGGGAACCCCTAAAGATATAACCCACTCCTAACAAATTCTATAAAAGTCTAAATGAGAGAGAGTTCATGTGATCATTCGGCTAAAGAAAGAAACCCAAATCTGTAACCGAAGCTTTTCGATTAGGAATCCTATTTCATATGATCGAGGAATGAAAGGAAGGAAAAAAAGTGAATCGAAAGGAACCCTGTTTCATAATATTGCAGGGTAGTGAATCAAACATTGCATTACAAATCCAAATTCCAATTCCAATTGCACATAACAAAGAAACACGAAACTATCCAAAGAAAACAAGGAAAGTTGATCGAAGCATGATCATACCTTAATCTCTTTCTCTTCAAATCGAACAACAACTCTCTAACTCTCTTCAAATCAAATGTATTTCTTGCTCCAATTCTACAAAAAGCCTCCTTTAGAACCAATTAAATTCTTGAGAAAACTTATAGGCTCTTCATGATTTTATCAAATTTTTGAGTAAGCTATTGAGAATTTGGGATGGGCTGCTGTGAGAGTGAAGGAGTCGGGAAAGAGGCTGCTTCCAAATGCTTAGCTGCTTTTAAAACATGACCTAATTGACTCTCTCTCTCTCTCTCTCTCTCTCTCTCTCTCTCTCTCTCTCTCTCTCTCTCTCTCATAACACCAAACGACGTCGTTTTGGTGTTAAAAAAAAAAATTCTGGGCGTTCGCCTATTCTGCCTTACACAGCGCTTTCTCCGCCTTTCACACCTCCACGCCTTAGCAGCGAAACACACTCACTTTCTTCACCGCCTCACTCTTTTAGAGTGAGGCGTGCCTTTTAATTCATTAGTACAAATCATCTACCAAAAAAAAATTTCTTGTACGTACTTTTATCTTAAAATTCAATGGTATCATGATCAACTAGTCTACTGTTATAAATTTTCCCTTTATTTACATTCTATGTTCCACTCATAACTACATGAATTGTATAATAAAAATAAATATAAAAACTGTCTGGTTCTTGCATGATTTCAATTACTTGGAAAAAGAAAAAAAAAAAGTTTATGATAGCATTGAGATCACCAAAAATTCTACTATGGACCTTGGTGTAGGTGGACCACTGTCAATTTCGGCGCGTGAACAAATGGCGAGTGAAAGAGGTCGTGGGTTCCATTTGTGGCCAATCTTCCATTATGTACGCTGGATCAATGCTCGAATGACCCCTGCAACCAATGATCATCAAGTTTACCCTGCAACCCTCAAAACCCCCAATCTTGAAACCCAGCCTATTATCTTCCAAGAAACCTCAAAACCCCCAATCAATTTACGAAAACTGTTACTCTACTCACTCACAGATACTCTTATCAATAGCTTGTTCATCACCATAAAGAGTAACCAAATCCCCGGTGGTCCAGCCTTGTTCCATCATGCCAATCTGCTATTGAAATTGCTCCACGCTCCTTAAACCAACAACCCAAAATTCAACACAACGAAAAAACCCAAAAACCAGACAACCCAGAAACTTATTATTCCGAAACTCAATCGAAACAAAGAAATTGAAGTGCCGTGAGGGAGTCACGGTGGCGGAGGGGGTGCGGTAGAGGAGATCGCAGCCGTCGGATTCATGGTTGTTGTGGTGGCGACAATTGTATATCCTTTCAGGCGGAGAGAGGGAGTCGAACTGAACTGAACTGAACCAACAGAGGGAAGTTGCCTTCATTCAAGGCGCGATCGATTTGAATCGATCTATCACGTACCCACCCAAATCTCCGCATAACCAGCCGCGGCTAAGTAACCGCGCGTGTCGGTCACGCGCCGAATTACGGCTTGGTGCAGGCTTCGTCCTTTCCTCAAGTAATGTTTACTTTTTTTTTATGATCTTTCTCTTCATTTTCTTATGTTCATCATTCCTCGTAGGGTCATAGCTAGGACCCATGTTAACATGAAGTGGAATCTTTGGTTGTTATGAGGAGTCATGAAAACAGAGCAACCCTGTGAAACAGAGGCACTGCCTCGGCAATCAAAAAATCAATTCATCCTGTTCGGACAGTGTAATTTCTCCATCTTCTTTAAAATAGAAAAAAAAAAAAAAGCAAAGACCAAAAATTGAATTAGTTTGGTCCGTCTGATAGAATTTCCAAATTAAAGTGCAAATATCACGAGACCAATCATTTTTATCTAGTCTCCTTTACAATAGCACTTTGTTTTCTGCTCTATCTTCTTTCTTTTGTTCAATATGAGGATAAGGAGTCTGTTAAAACGTCCAAGAGAGGGTGGTATTACATGGGTCGTGAGATGCCGATCGAGGGAGTGAAGAAGATGCAAATAAATAAAGACAAAATATTTGAGGAATTGCTTCAAAATATTCAAGGCTTTTTTTATGTAGCTCTTACCGGATTCGCAAAAATCTAGAAGGACGTGACTTTGGAGTCTCTACTCCTTAGTGCCCCAGTCTTTACTCCCTATTAAGTTTGTGTATCTAGTTAATGTGGAAACAGTCGACTTCCCTATTAAGTTTGTGTGTTTTGCACTTTGCTGCACGGTTTCGAGAAGAATGCTTTTGTTGACTTAATTAGACTAAAACGAAATTGACTACGCACTGTCGAACCTTTTAATTCAACTTCAAACTATATACCCACGCGACTGGTTCATTGAAGAGGAATACTGTGACGTTTGCATGGGCCCGATAAGGTTTATAGCAACCTGCTGATTGTTCTTACAATGGTTGATGGGACGGTGAAAATTCTGGATCGTTGAATGTTTAGACAAGTCACCTTTGTCCCCAATTTACGCAAGGAAATTCACAAGCTTCAAAATGTGCGTCTACTTCGATATTGACAGAAGTTTGAGAACAATTGAACTTGGACTTGAGCACTATACATAAGAGTAGCATTTAATGTTCATTACTCTTTGAAATCCTATTGGGATGCCCATGGACATTAGAACCAGAAGCATTTGTGCTTTATTAAATGGCTCCATGTTCTTCTTCCTTTTCATCTTCTTATTCAGCTTGCTTCCTTCACATTATCATTGTGCTGAAGTTGATCAGATAACTCTTTTGCAACCGTTAGCGCAGGGACAAATTCTAGTTTCCCCTGGCCACATTTTTCAGTTAGGCTTCTTCAGTCCTAATAACTCTGGTAAGAAGTATGTGGGGATATGGCACAAAGATATATCTCCGCGTAAAGTTGTATGGGTGGCCAACAGAGAAAAGCCTCTTGCAGTTGCAGACACCTCAGCGAGTTTGACAGTTACTAGCAATGGGAATCTGAAGCTTGTAGATGGGAAACAAAAGTCTATATGGTCTACTAATATTGCTTCTTTGGTGTCATCATCAAATACTAGTTCAGTTGCTGCAGTTCTCTTAGATAATGGAAACTTTGTTGTCAATGATCATCTGGGAGCTGAGTTATGGAAGAGCTTTGATTATCCTGGTGACACAGTCCTACCGAACATGGTGTTGCGAGACAGTAAGTCTGGAAAGGGGCACTTCTTGAGCTCTTGGAAAGCAGAGAATGATCCATCACCAGGGAAATTCTTACTTGGATTGCCCCCACAGGCGCCATCACAAGTGTTCATTTGGATCAATAATGGATCAAATGATTCACATTCAATTCCCTACTGGAGAAGTGGTCCATGGGATAAGTCGAGTTTCATTGGTGTACCAGAAATGGATCGTCGATATATAAATGGCTTTAGTGTGGATGATAACTTAAAGCAGGGCACAGTGGATTTCTCTTATAGTTTATATGACAAACCTGTGGCATATATATACATCTCTCCAGAAGGAATAGTGAGGATTAGATTTTCGAAGAATGATGGGAAGTGGTATGATCATTGGCAGACTCCGAAGAATCCATGTGACATCTATGGAGCTTGTGGACCTTTTGGAGTTTGCAAAGCTTCTGCATCTCCAATCTGTAAGTGTTTGAAAGGTTTTGTACCGAAGTCAAATGCGGAATGGAGCAAAGGAAACTGGACAAGAGGGTGTATGAGGCAGACAAAATTGTTTTGTGAGAGACAAACAAACAAGTCAGTCTCATCAAGAGGAGAAAAAGTTGATGATGATGGGTTTTGGAAGACGGTGAGGTTGAAAATACCAGATTCTCATGAGTTCATTACTGCTCTCAATGCTAAAGAAACGTCCAACGATTGCAAATTACGCTGCCTAAACAACTGTTCTTGCCTTGCTTATGCATTTGTTAATAATATAGGGTGTTTGGTATGGTCCAAAGATCTTATTGATATACAGCAGTTTTCGGCGTCTGTCGACGGAGTAGATCTTTATATTCGCCTAGCACGCTCTGAACTTGGTAACTAATAGTAGTGCTTGCACAACTCTTACAACAATATATTTTCTTAATTTTCTCTTTCATGCTTGTGTTTGTATAATAAGTTCACTTTTTCTTGTTTTTTCTCAGGTGAAGGAAAGCCAATAAAGTTAATTGGCAGCCTTACAGCTATTGTTTTTGTGAGTATCTTGGCAGCCATAGTATTTGGTTTTTACAGGAGGCGAGCTAACCAGAAGAGTAAGAGATGAACCAATTCATGCATTGGCACATTATCTCTTCATGCATAACTTCATAAAAGGATTATTATTGTTTTTTTTGTTTTATTGATTGGTATCTGGATGTTGCTTGTTGTTTCGCTCAAACTCACTGCTTGATGTTATATATGCAAACAGGACAGACTCAGAACTTTGAATCGAGTGGTATGATTAAGAGTTCAAGAGATGGTCTCCTAGAATATATAGGAAAGCATGATCCCTTAGAGCTACAGATATATGATTTTGATAGCATACTAATTGCTACAAACAATTTCAGTGTCGCAAACAAACTCGGGCAAGGAGGATTTGGCCCAGTTTATAAGGTGCTTTCTTTCATACATTTCATCAAGTACAAGAAACAAACATGACTTCAGTTAATAAATTGTAGAGCTCGTGGTTTACAGGGTATGCTACAAGACGGGAAAGAAGTAGCAGTAAAGAGACTATCTAGTAGCTCAGGACAAGGCATTGAAGAGTTCAAGAATGAGATGTTGTTGATCTACAATCTTCAACATAAAAATCTTGTTAGGATCATGGGTTGCTGTGTTAAAGAGGATGAGAAGTTACTGATTTACGAGTTCATGCCAAACAAAAGCTTGGATACTTTTCTATTCGGTTAGTTTCATTAGTGTTTTATGTTCAATATATTGTGGTGCAAAAAGTCATCTTCACCTATTTCAATGAAAGTATCTTTGTTGTTTGTAAATGTCGAACTTGGGGAAATGATTAAAATTTCTTTGAAAAGAAAGATCTCACCTGTCTTTTTCTTATTTAACAAGAAAAGGAATAGAAAAGTCTGAAGAATTCAACCTTATAATTAGCATAATTTGGGTTTTGGAATCACAACTGCATACTAACATAAAGCGATGAATAGATTCACACGAAATAGATTACCAAGAGACAAACAATCCATCATTAATTGACTACTTTCTAGATCCATGCCCATACTGTCAGATATTGAATATGTTTGTACAGTATAATCTCTGCTGTCTGTTCAGTTCAGATTCCTATGTTGCATTCACTACTACTTGCCATACAACTGTGTCTGCATTTCC
Organism: Rosa x damascena; assembly: GCA_001662545.1. Taxonomy (NCBI): domain Eukaryota; kingdom Viridiplantae; phylum Streptophyta; class Magnoliopsida; order Rosales; family Rosaceae; genus Rosa; species Rosa x damascena. The sequence goes on along the minus strand of LYNE01001365.1, from coordinate 31,083 downwards.
TAGCAATTAAAGAAGGCTACAAACAGTTTTGAAAGGGTAGCATTCTCATGACATTTCATTGTAACATGCATGGGAGTCATGATTTATGAACAACCATTAATGATTAGACTCTAACTTGGTGCATTAATTATTTTCAGATACGAGGAAGAGAGCAGTTCTTGACTGGGCGACTCGCTTTAATATTATTCATGGTGTTGCTAGAGGACTTCTCTATCTCCATTATGATTCGTATGTGAAGGTGATACATAGGGATCTGAAAGTCAGCAACATTCTCTTGGATGAAAAAATGAATCCAAAAATTTCAGATTTTGGATTAGCACGAATAGTTGAAGGAACACAAAATCTAGAAAATACTCAGAAAGTTGTTGGAACACGGTAAGATTAATCATTAATTACCTTACTAATCCCCAACATGATCAATTGGTTACCTACTAATTAATAATTAGTTTTGCCATGCAGTGGCTATATGTCTCCAGAGTATGCCATGGGGGGGATATTTTCTGAAAAATCCGATGTCTACAGCTTCGGAGTCTTGGTCTTGGAGATTATTAGCAGTAAGAAGAATACCCGATTCTGTTTATATGACCAACAGCTAGGCTTTCTAGCTTATGTAAGTTCATACTTTAACTTCTACTGTAAAATGTGAACTCATGAGCAGTTTCTTTCATATAGCTTAAACCTTTTTTTTTTATGAACCCTTATAGGCATGGAACTTGTGGAATGAAGGTAGAGGGTTGGAGTTGGTAGATGAAATTTTGGGCGATTCATATTCCTCAACGGAAGTACTGAAATGCATGCATATCGGGCTTCTGTGTGTACAAGACAATGCTGTGGATAGGCCAACCATGGCGGATATAGCTTTGATGTTAAGTAGTGAGAAAGATGGTCCACAACCCAAGCTGCCTCTATTCACTATCCAAATTTCAGCTTTTCATCATCAACCACATTCTGAGAATACTAATTCCTCCAAAAAAGAAGCTAGCATTACAATGATTGAAGGACGATAAGGGGCAGCAAATTGTTACACCACAATGCAATTCCTTTTCGTCATTCTAAAGGGCTCACGTACATATTGAAGCTTTTCTATTTGGTGTAAAAAAAAAATAAAAAAATTGTTTCTCTTGTTGTAGGTAGTATATGAATGTCTTTTCATAAAGAAGATGCACCTTGATTGGTGTGACTACACTTTGTATTGACAATTTTTTATACAAGAATAAAGTTTTCACCACGTGATATTTTTTCATTAATAATAATTTCAACCTTTGAAATCGATTCTTCTAGATTCATCATGACAAAATTTGATATATATTGTTGTGTCATTTCGCCACTTAGCTTTTTAGCTTTTGAGCTATCACTACACCAGTTGTCCATACCCACAATTCTGTTTATATTTTTACTGCAATATGAGATTAAAACTTAGCTAATTATGAGATGTTACTTGTGGATGCCAATCATTATAGATTAAAAAATGGATCAATTACCGGTCAAAATGGTGGTTGTTGGGTTTCCAGTAGACATAAATAAGTGACTTACGTAAATAAAGTCTATAGTGGATGAATGATTCAAGGTTTAGTTGAAATATTATTTCTTTAACATATAAGTTATCAAACCTTTGATTTAAAATTCCTCATATAATCCTTACTTTAAAAGTCCTCATGTGCCACCCTCCGTAATCTATATCTGACAATTATATATATATACAGTACTGCTTCTCTGCTAAGGACCTCCACATATTTTAAAATATGCAAATTTCTTTGAATACGTACACTCACTTTTCGATCGCATATCCACATCTCGACAGTTCTACACACACACACACACACACACACACAGTACTGCTTCTCTGCTAAGGACCTCCACATATTTTAAAATATGCAAATTTCTTTTAATACACTCACTTTTCGATCGCATAACCACATCTCGACGGTTCAATTTTTGGGTCTTAGTGTATAGATCATTCTACAAATTTTCAACCAAATTAATGATCGTTAAGGTATCGAACAAGATTAAATCAATGAACAAACTAATTCTGTCCAACCTGAACCGTTCGTGTTCATAATTGTATATCGCAGTTTTGAATGCCTTAATGATTATCAATTTAGCTGAAAATTTGCAGATTATATATACCTAAAAACTCAACTGTAAAGATGTGAATATGTGATCGAAAAGTGGATTTATCAAGGAAATCCAAATATTTTAAATATGCAAAGGTCCTTAGCAGAGAAGAACTGTGTGTGTGTGTATTAATGGTAGATATGTTTAATTTCTTCAAACCAGTCATTGTTTATAAATTGTGGTGGTGGGGAAAAACAATTAAAAAAGTAGATGGAAATGTTTGTGGTCAAGATAATGATACATCACAGTTTTACATGAGTCCAAAAGGATACTGGGCTCGGAGTAGTGCTGGAAACACCATCTCTGCTTCCAATTCTGGTGATTTCTTATAAAGCTTGAGATGTGGATTTTCCTCTTAAGCACTATTATACGATAAAGCTCCCTCTTCCCCTATCTATCTAAAATATTACGGATCTGTTTACGTAAAGGCAAATACATTGTAACACTTCACTTTGCTGAAATTGTTGGTGAGGATAATCATTTTAGATCGAAGTACAGAGAAACGCTTATTTGATGTTTATATTCAGGTAATGTTTTATTAGTTTTGTCACCAATACTCATCACCCACCCATTTGCATTAGTACTATTGCAGGCATTGTCATTTGAACCAATTAATATATCGTCGATCAAATTACAATATAATTTTATGCATATCTAATGTACAGTCTTTAATTAACTTTCTTCTCGGTGTTGGCCTGATCGTTGATCATTGAATTGAGATATCAGAGTACAAACTAGGCAAACAACTGTCTCCTTTGCACATTGCGCTGATTACTGTGGCTTCAACCATTGTTTTCGTGTTGTTTTTATTGGTTTTCGCCTGGATGATGGGATGGCTGGGGAATACAGATCACTCAAGGTAACTAGCTACTAGCTAGCAATATTTGAAAAAGTATTCACTCTTTCAAGAATTCATACTGAACTTGAGATGAATTGTTAGTGGAACAGAAACAAACATAGGTCTAGAAAAAGCTGTCACCCTCAAACAATTAAAAGATGCTACTCGAAATTTGGCCACAAAAATGAGATTGGTCGAGGGGGTTTTGGGACAGTATACAAGGTAAATGATTTTATCTGCTCTTTCTTGTGTATATATTATGGAGTTTCATCTGAAATTTTAGACCTTTTTTTTTTTTTTTGANTTTTTTTTTTTTTGAAATAAATCTGAAATTTTAGATCTAGAACTTGCAAGTTCAGTTTTAATAAGTAATGGACATTGATTAACGTATTGAACTTGTTTGGTTGCAATTGCATGCAGGCCGAATTGGAAGGTCGAACTGTAGCTGTGAAGAGACTTTCCTCTCATTCAGAGGAAAGGATTAGTGAATGGAAAAATGAATTTTATACCTTAAAATCAATGGATCATCAGAACATTGTTCAATTGATGGCCGTTTATAACCGAAAAGGCTTGCAAATAATGATTATATATATGCAAAATAACTCCCTTGCGCACGCCTAATTTGGTAAGTCCTTTTTGTCTTTCAGTTCTATCGATCAGTTCCCTTTCTTTTTTATCTCTGTTATATTTGTGTTTCTGTTGTAACATACTAATTTAGGAGAATATATATTAATTGATGTTGTGACTGTTGATTGCAGACTCAAAGCTCAAATTGCAACTTGATTGGAAAGCAATTGCAAGGTGTAAAATTTGCTTGGGAATAGCAAGGGGCTTGCTGTATCTACACAAGCGTAGGCTGCAGACGGTTCACAGGGATATTAAAGCTGCTAATATTCTTCTTGATGGAAAACTTGAGGCTAAAATTTCAGACTTCGGATTGGCAAGCCTTTACACTGAAGATAATCAATTCGAGTTCATCAAAGTAGAAGTGCCACAGTAAGTAAAGCTGTAAAGTAGTAGCACCCTACTACCTAGCTGCAATGCTACAGTCAATTTGGTCATAAGTAACCTCTTGTTTTTCGCAGGGGATATATAGCACCAGAGTATGTTCGAGGAATTGTAACATTTAAAGCTGATGTCTACTGTTTCGGGTTAGTTCTACATGAAACTGTTAGTGGAAAGACAAATGCAGGAACCAAGCGAGATAGCCTAGAAAGTGGATTCTCTGATACGGTAAGAGAAAAGGAAGCTAGATCAGCATTGCTATGTTTTCTGCCTTCTTTTGTTCAACTTCTGTATGAAAGTATGTTGTAATGAGAAAAACTGTGTATATTGTGGAAATGCAGGCTTATCATTTACATGGAAAAGGAAGGCTGTTGGACCTGGTTGACAGAAACTTGTCGGGCAGTTATGACGCAAAAGAAGCCATTATCATCTTGAACTTGGCAGTTAAGTGCACCAGTATAGCTCCAGCCGTGAGGCCTACTATGTCTGATGTTGTTAGTGTACTTGTTGGTGACAAAAGAATCGATGAGATTTGCCCCTCTGCCCCAAATGATAATCCCATTACTCAAGTTGATTCCTCTGCTTTATAGAAGTGACCTCTGGAGGCCATCAACGTCGTTCAATTTTATCAAAGGAGAAGATGGAACAGAACACATTTCTGAAACTACACCCTAGAGAATTCCAAATGAAACAGAGCAATCTATGCTGCATCTATTCCCTATTTTCTTCTCCTCGTTTTCGGAACTTCTAATCTCTATTGCCACGATTGTATTTAACTTGCATGAGATTGATTCTTGGCCTTAAGTGGCTTGCCTTGTCATATTGGATATTAGGTATCACCAATGCTAGTGATCACAAAATTTGAAATTCTGTTATTCCAAAACCCTGACCCAAAAGGGATGCTAATTAAACTTATTCACTGCAATTAATTAACTTTGAGCCTCAAACAACTTGTTTAACAATTTTGAATACCACCTTATGCAGTAACTGACGTCACTTGACATATTAACTAATTTGGGTTATCTCATTTATTACAGCCAAAGAGCTGGTTTTTTATTGACCCAATGCTCCATGCATGTTGATAGGAGCATAATTATGCGATATTAATAACGTTAATCTCTATACTTTCTTTGTTAGTTTAGTGTATTTTCTCGTTATTTACGTTGTTTATTTGTTTTATAGGTATCTTGGACCAAAGAAGGAGAAAAGAAGTAAAAGAGGGATTGAAAGGCAAAATCGACAAATCTGCCTGTGCAGATCAGTCAACTTCGACAGATCACTAAGACCAGTTCCGGATGAACCAGAAGTTGATCTTTATATTGGTGGAATGAAAATCCTACAGAAAGTGCATTCCGATCTAAACTCTAACATGTATAGAAGAACTGCTTATCTTATTGATTTTCTTCTGAAAAGTATGGTCAGTGATTTTTTTATTAAACAATTTTCCTTTATATATATGACCAAAATTATCGCAGTTTCGGCATTTTGGTTTTCCCTGAAATCAACAGTCTATTTAACCACGTGGTGTGGTGTGTTGGTCGAACTGCCTAGTCTGGAACCCCCAGGTCTAGAGTTCGAATCCCAGCTCCATCCCGTGGCCAGCAGATTTGAGGGACCTGGGTTAGTTAAAACACCCAATGGTTCGTGCGT